>CM056602.1:41606142-41778642 GCA_029721355.1 Tegillarca granosa
TGTTCTGCCTTTTTATTATCAATGAACTTTATCTGCCTTTATATGCTCTGCTTATGTTATCAAATAAATTTACCTGTCTTTAATATGTTCTGCCTTGTTATGTATCAAATGAACTTTATCTGCCTTTAATATGTTCTGCTTGTTATGTTATCAAATGAACTTTATCTGCCTTTAATATCTTTTGCTTGGTATGTTACCAAATGAACTTTACCTGCCTTGGTATGTTACCAAATAAACATTAACTGCCTTTAATAGGTTCTGCCTTTTTATGTTATCAAATGAACTTTATCTGCCTTTAATTTTTGCTTTGGTATGTTATCAAATGAACTTTACCTGCCTTGGTATGTTACCAAATAAACATTAAACTGCCTTTAATATGTTCTGCCTTTTATGTTATCAAATGAACTTTATCTGCCTTTAATATGCTCTGCCTTGTTATGTTATCAAATGAACTTTACCTGTATTTAATATGTTCTGCCTTGTTATGTTATCAAATGAACTTTATCTGCCTTTAATATGTTCTGCTTTGTTATGTTATCAAATGAACTTTATCTGCCTTTAATATGTTGCTTTGTTATGTTATCAAATGAACTTTACCTGACTTTAATGTTCTGCCTTGTATGTTATCAAATGAACTTTCTGCCTTTAATATGTTCTGCTTTGTTATGTTATCAAATGAACTTTATAATGTCTTTAATATGTTCTGCCTTGTTATCTATCAAATGAACTTTACCTGCCTTTAATATGTTCTCTCTTGTTATGTTATCTAATGAATTTTATCTGCCTTTAATATCTTCTGCTTTGGTATGTTACCAAATGAACTTTATCTGCCTTTAATATATTCTGCCTTGTTATGTTATCAAATGAAACATTAACTGCCTTTAATATGTTCTGCCTTGTTATGTTATCAAATGAACTTTATCTGCCTTTAATTTGTTCCGCTTTGTTATGTTATCAAATGAACTTTACCTGACTTTAATATGTTCTGCCTTGTTATGTTATCAAATGAACTTCATCTGCCTTTAATATGTTCTGCCTTGTTATGTTATCAAATGAACTTCATCTGCCTTTAATATGTTCTGCCTTGTTATGTTATCTAATGAACTTTATCTGCCTCTAATATGTTCTGCTTTGTTATGTTATCAATGAACTTTACCTGACTTTAATATGTTCTGCCTTGTTATGTTATCAAATGAACTTGTCCTGACTTTAATATCTACTGCTTGTTTATGTTTATCAAATGAACTTTATCTGACTTTAATATGTTCTGCCTTGTTATGTTATCAAATGAACTTTACCTGCCTTGGTATGTTACCAATAAACATTAACTGCCTTTAATATGTTCTGCCTTTTTATGTTATCAAATGACTTTATCTGCCTTTAATATGCTCTGCCTTGTTATGTTATCAAATGAACTTTACCTGTCTTTAATATGTTCTGCCTTGTTATGTTATCAAATGAACTTTATGTGCCTATAATATGTTCTGCCTTGTTATGTTATCTAATGAACTTTATCTGCCTCTAATAGGTTCTGCTTTGTTATGTTATCAAATGAACTTTATCTGCCTTTAATATGTTCTGTCTTGTTATGTTTATCTAATGAACTTTATCTGCCTCTAATATGTTCTGCTTTGTTATGTTATCAAATGAACTTTATCTGCCTTTAATATGTTCTGTCTTGTTATGTTATCAAATGAACTTTATCTGCCTTTAATTTGTTCCGCTTTGTTATGTTATCTAATGAACTTTATCTGCCTCTAATATGTTCTGCCTTGTTATGTTATCAAATGAACTTTACCTGCCTTTAATTTGTTCCGCTTTGTTATGTTATCTAATGAACTTTATCTGCCTCTAATATGTTCTGTCTTGTTATGTTATCAAATGAACTTTATCTGCCTTTAATTTGTTCCGCGTTTGTTATGTTATCTAATGAACTTTATCTGCCTTTAATATGTTCTGTCTTGTTATGTTATCAAATGAACTTTATCTGCCTTAATTTGTTCCGCGTTGTTATGTTATCTAATGAACTTTATCTGCCTTTAATATGTTCTGTCTTGTTATGTTATCAAATGAACTTTATCTGCCTTTAATTTGTTCCGCTTTGTTATGTTTCTAATGAACTTTATCTGCCTCTAATATGTTCTGCTTTGTTATGTTATCAAATGAACTTTATCTGCCTTTAATATGTTCTGTCTTGTTATGTTATCAAATGAACTTTATCTGCCTTTAATATGTTCTGTCTTGTTATGTTATCAATGAACTTTATCTGCCTTTATATGTTCTGTCTTGTTATGTTATCAAATGAACTTTATCTGCCTTTAATATGTTCTGTCTTGTTATGTTATCAAATGAACTTTATCTGCCTTTAATATGTTCTGTCTTGTTATGTTATCAAATGAACTTTATCTGCCTTTAATATGTTCTGTCTTGTTATGTTATCAAATGAACTTTATCTGCCTTTAATATGTTCTGTCTTGTTATGTTATCAAATGAACTTTATCTGCCTTTAATATGTTCTGTCTTGTTATGTTATCAAATGAACTTTATCTGCCTTTAATATGTTCTGTCTTGTTATGTTATCAAATGAACTTTATCTGCCTTTAATATGTTCTGTCTTGTTATGTTATCAAATGAACTTTATCTGCCTTTAATATGTTCTGTCTTGTTATGTTATCAAATGAACTTTATCTGCCTTTAATTTGTTCCGCTTTGTTATGTTATCTAATGAACTTTATCTGCCTCTAATATGTTCTGCTTTGTTATGTTATCAAATGAACTTTATCTGCCTTTAATATGTTCTGTCTTGTTATGTTATCAAATGAACTTTATCTGCCTTTAATTTGTTCCGCTTTGTTATGTTATCTAATGAACTTTATCTGCCTCTAATATGTTCTGCTTTGTTATGTTATCAAATGAACTTTATCTGCCTTTAATATGTTCTGTCTTGTTATGTTATCAAATGAAACTTTATCTGCCTCTAATATGTTCTGCCTTGTTATGTTATCAAATGAACTTTATCTGCCTTTAATTTGTTCCGCTTTGTTATGTATCTAATGAACTTTATCTGCCTTTAATATGTTCTGTCTTGTTATGTTATCTAATGAACTTTATCTGCCTCTAATATGTTCTGCCTTGTTATGTTATCTAATGAACTTTATCTGCCTCTAATATGTTCTGCCTTGTTATGTTATCAAATGAACTTTATCTGCCTTTAATTTGTTCCGCTTTGTTATGTTATCTAATGAAACTTTATCTTGTCTTTAATTTGTTCCGCTTTGTTATGTTATCAAATGAACTTTATCTGCCTTAATTTGTTCCGCTTTGTTATGTTATCTAATGAACTTTATCTGCCTCTAATATGTTCTGCCTTGTTATGTTATCTAATGAACTTTATCTGCCTCTAATATGTTCTGTCTTGTTATGTTATCTAATGAACTTTATCTGCCTTTAATATGTTCTGTCTTGTTATGTTATCAAATGAACTTTATCTGCCTTTAATATGTTCTGTCTTGTTATGTTATCAAATGAACTTTATCTGCCTTTAATATGTTCTGTCTTGTTATGTTATCTAATGAACTTTATCTGCCTCTAATATGTTCTGTCTTGTTTTGTTATCAAATGAACTTTATCTGCCTTTAATATGTTCTGTCTTGTTATGTTATCAAATGAACTTTATCTGCCTTTAATTTGTTCCGCTTTGTTATGTTATCTAATGAACTTTATCTGCCTCTAATATGTTCTGTCTTGTTATGTTATCTAATGAACTTTATCTGCCTTTAATATGTTCTGTCTTGTTATGTTATCAAATGAACTTTATCTGCCTTTAATTTGTTCCGCTTTGTTATGTTATCTAATGAACTTTATCTGCCTTTAATATGTTCTGTCTTGTTATGTTATCAAATGAACTTTATCTGCCTTTAATTTGTTCCGCTTTGTTATGTTATCTAATGAACTTTATCTGCCTTTAATATGTTCTGTCTTGTTATGTTATCTAATGAACTTTATCTGCCTCTAATATGTTCTGCTTTGTTATGTTACCAAATGAACTTTATATGTCTTTATATGTTCTGCCTTGTTATCTTATCAAATGAACTTTACCTGCCTTTAATATGTTCTCTCTTGTTATGTTATCTAATGAATTTATCTGCCTTTAATATCTTCTGCTTTGGTATGTTACCAAATGAACTTTATCTGCCTTTAATATATTCTGCCTTGTTATGTTATCAAATGAACTTTACCTGCCTTTAATATGTTCTGCCTTGTTATGTTATCAAATGAACATTACCTGCCTTTAATATATTCTGCCTTGTTATGTTATCAAATGAACTTTACCTGCCTTTAATATGTTCTGCCTTGTTATGTTATCAAATGAACTTTACCTGCCTTTAATATGTTCTGCTTTGTTATGTTATCTAATGAACTTTATCTGCCTCTAATATGTTCTGCTTTGTTATGTTATCAAATGAACTTTACCTGACTTTAATATGTTCTGCCTTGTTATGTTATCAAATGAACTTGTCCTGACTTTAATATCTACTGCTTTGTTATGTTATCAAATGAACTTTATCTGACTTTAATATGTTCTGCTTTGTTATGTTATCAAATGAACTTTACCTGACTTTAATATCTTCTGCCTTGTTATGTTACCAAATGAATTTTATCTGCCTTTAATATCTTCTGCTTTGGTATGTTACCAAATGAACTTTATCTGCCTTTAATATATTCTGCCTTGTTATGTTATCAAATGAACATTACCTGCCTTTAATATGTTCTGTCTTGTTATGTTATCAAATGAACTGTATCTGCCTTTAATATGTTCTGCCTTGTTATGTATCAAATGAACTTTATCTGCCTTTAATATGTTCTGTCTTGTTATGTTATCAAATGAACTTTATCTGCCTTTAATTTGTTCTGCCTTGTTATGTTATCATGTGAACTTTACCTGCCTTTAATATGTTCTGCCTTGTTATGTTATCAAATGAACTTACCTGACTTTAATATGTTCTGCTTTGTTTTGTTATCAAATGAACTTTACCTGCCTTTAATATGTTCTGCTTTGTTTTGTTATCAAATGAACTTTACCTGCCTTTAATATGTTCTGCCTTGTTATGTTATCAAATGAACTTTACCTGACTTTAATATGTTCTGCCTTGTTATGTTATCAAATGAACATTACCTGCCTTTAATATGTTCTGTCTTGTTATGTTATCAAATGAACAATACCTGCCTTTAATATGTTCTGTCTTGTTATATTATCAAATGAACAATACCTGCCTTTAATATGTTCTGCCTTGTTATGTTATCAAATGAACAATACCTGCCTTTAATATGTTCTGTCTTGTTATGTTATCAAATGAACAATACCTGCCTTTAATATGTTCTGCCTTGTTATGTTATCAAATGAACTTTACCTGACTTTAATATGTTCTGCTTTGTTTTGTTATCAAATGAACTTTACCTGCCTTTAATATGTTCTGTCTTGTTATGTTATCAAATGAACATTACCTGCCTTTAATATGTTCTGTCTTGTTATGTTATCAAATGAACATTACCTGCCTTTAATATGTTCTGTCTTGTTATGTTATCAAATGAACTTTACCTGACTTTAATATGTTCTGCCTTGTTATGTTATCAAATGAACATTACCTGCCTTTAATATGTTCTGTCTTGTTATGTTATCAAATGAACAATACCTGCCTTTAATATGTTCTGCCTTGTTATGTTATCAAATGAGCTTTATCTGCCTTAAATATGTTCTGCCTTGTTATGTTATCAAATGAACTTTACCTGCCTTTAATATGTTCTGCCTTGTTATGTTATCAAATGAACTTTACCTGCCTTGGTATGTTACCAAATAAACATTAACTGCCTTTAATATGTTCTGCCTTTTTATGTTATCAAATGAACTTTATCTGCCTTTAATATGTTCTGCCTTTTTATGTTATCAAATGAACTTTATCTGCCTTTAATATGCTCTGCCTTGTTATGTTATCAAATGAACTTTACCTGTCTTTAATATGTTCTGCCTTGTTATGTTATCAAATGAACTTTATCTGCCTTTAATATGTTCTGCTTTGTTATGTTATCAAATGAACTTTATCTGCCTTTAATATCTTTTGCTTTGGTATGTTACCAAATGAACTTTACCTGCCTTGGTATGTTACCAAATAAACATTAACTGCCTTTAATATGTTCTGCCTTTTTATGTTATCAAATGAACTTTATCTGCCTTTAATATCTTTTGCTTTGGTATGTTATCAAATGAACTTTACCTGCCTTGGTATGTTACCAAATAAACATTAACTGCCTTTAATATGTTCTGCCTTTTTATGTTATCAAATGAACTTTATCTGCCTTTAATATGCTCTGCCTTGTTATGTTATCAAATGAACTTTACCTGTCTTTAATATGTTCTGCCTTGTTATGTTATCAAATGAACTTTATCTGCCTTTAATATGTTCTGCTTTGTTATGTTATCAAATGAACTTTATCTGCCTTTAATATGTTCTGCTTTGTTATGTTATCAAATGAACTTTACCTGACTTTAATATGTTCTGCCTTGTTATGTTATCAAATGAACTTTATCTGCCTTTAATATGTTCTGCTTTGTTATGTTATCAAATGAACTTTATATGTCTTTAATATGTTCTGCCTTGTTATCTTATCAAATGAACTTTACCTGCCTTTAATATGTTCTCTCTTGTTATGTTATCTAATGAATTTTATCTGCCTTTAATATCTTCTGCTTTGGTATGTTACCAAATGAACTTTATCTGCCTTTAATATATTCTGCCTTGTTATGTTATCAAATGAACATTAACTGCCTTTAATATGTTCTGCCTTGTTATGTTATCAAATGAACTTTATCTGCCTTTAATTTGTTCCGCTTTGTTATGTTATCAAATGAACTTTACCTGACTTTAATATGTTCTGCCTTGTTATGTTATCAAATGAACTTCATCTGCCTTTAATATGTTCTGCCTTGTTATGTTATCAAATGAACTTCATCTGCCTTTAATATGTTCTGCCTTGTTATGTTATCTAATGAACTTTATCTGCCTCTAATATGTTCTGCTTTGTTATGTTATCAAATGAACTTTACCTGACTTTAATATGTTCTGCCTTGTTATGTTATCAAATGAACTTGTCCTGACTTTAATATCTACTGCTTTGTTATGTTATCAAATGAACTTTATCTGACTTTAATATGTTCTGCCTTGTTATGTTATCAAATGAACTTTACCTGCCTTGGTATGTTACCAAATAAACATTAACTGCCTTTAATATGTTCTGCCTTTTTATGTTATCAAATGAACTTTATCTGCCTTTAATATGCTCTGCCTTGTTATGTTATCAAATGAACTTTACCTGTCTTTAATATGTTCTGCCTTGTTATGTTATCAAATGAACTTTATGTGCCTATAATATGTTCTGCCTTGTTATGTTATCTAATGAACTTTATCTGCCTCTAATATGTTCTGCTTTGTTATGTTATCAAATGAACTTTATCTGCCTTTAATATGTTCTGTCTTGTTATGTTATCTAATGAACTTTATCTGCCTCTAATATGTTCTGCTTTGTTATGTTATCAAATGAACTTTATCTGCCTTTAATATGTTCTGTCTTGTTATGTTATCAAATGAACTTTATCTGCCTTTAATTTGTTCCGCTTTGTTATGTTATCTAATGAACTTTATCTGCCTCTAATATGTTCTGCCTTGTTATGTTATCAAATGAACTTTACCTGCCTTTAATTTGTTCCGCTTTGTTATGTTATCTAATGAACTTTATCTGCCTCTAATATGTTCTGTCTTGTTATGTTATCAAATGAACTTTATCTGCCTTTAATTTGTTCCGCTTTGTTATGTTATCTAATGAACTTTATCTGCCTTTAATATGTTCTGTCTTGTTATGTTATCAAATGAACTTTATCTGCCTTTAATTTGTTCCGCTTTGTTATGTTATCTAATGAACTTTATCTGCCTTTAATATGTTCTGTCTTGTTATGTTATCAAATGAACTTTATCTGCCTTTAATTTGTTCCGCTTTGTTATGTTATCTAATGAACTTTATCTGCCTCTAATATGTTCTGCTTTGTTATGTTATCAAATGAACTTTATCTGCCTTTAATATGTTCTGTCTTGTTATGTTATCAAATGAACTTTATCTGCCTTTAATATGTTCTGTCTTGTTATGTTATCAAATGAACTTTATCTGCCTTTAATATGTTCTGTCTTGTTATGTTATCAAATGAACTTTATCTGCCTTTAATATGTTCTGTCTTGTTATGTTATCAAATGAACTTTATCTGCCTTTAATATGTTCTGTCTTGTTATGTTATCAAATGAACTTTATCTGCCTTTAATATGTTCTGTCTTGTTATGTTATCAAATGAACTTTATCTGCCTTTAATATGTTCTGTCTTGTTATGTTATCAAATGAACTTTATCTGCCTTTAATATGTTCTGTCTTGTTATGTTATCAAATGAACTTTATCTGCCTTTAATATGTTCTGTCTTGTTATGTTATCAAATGAACTTTATCTGCCTTTAATATGTTCTGTCTTGTTATGTTATCAAATGAACTTTATCTGCCTTTAATATGTTCTGTCTTGTTATGTTATCAAATGAACTTTATCTGCCTTTAATTTGTTCCGCTTTGTTATGTTATCTAATGAACTTTATCTGCCTCTAATATGTTCTGCTTTGTTATGTTATCAAATGAACTTTATCTGCCTTTAATATGTTCTGTCTTGTTATGTTATCAAATGAACTTTATCTGCCTTTAATTTGTTCCGCTTTGTTATGTTATCTAATGAACTTTATCTGCCTCTAATATGTTCTGCTTTGTTATGTTATCAAATGAACTTTATCTGCCTTTAATATGTTCTGTCTTGTTATGTTATCAAATGAACTTTATCTGCCTCTAATATGTTCTGCCTTGTTATGTTATCAAATGAACTTTATCTGCCTTTAATTTGTTCCGCTTTGTTATGTTATCTAATGAACTTTATCTGCCTTTAATATGTTCTGTCTTGTTATGTTATCTAATGAACTTTATCTGCCTCTAATATGTTCTGCCTTGTTATGTTATCTAATGAACTTTATCTGCCTCTAATATGTTCTGCCTTGTTATGTTATCAAATGAACTTTATCTGCCTTTAATTTGTTCCGCTTTGTTATGTTATCTAATGAACTTTATCTGTCTTTAATTTGTTCCGCTTTGTTATGTTATCAAATGAACTTTATCTGCCTTTAATTTGTTCCGCTTTGTTATGTTATCTAATGAACTTTATCTGCCTCTAATATGTTCTGCCTTGTTATGTTATCTAATGAACTTTATCTGCCTCTAATATGTTCTGTCTTGTTATGTTATCTAATGAACTTTATCTGCCTTTAATATGTTCTGTCTTGTTATGTT
The DNA here is from genome assembly GCA_029721355.1 of Tegillarca granosa. Taxonomy (NCBI): domain Eukaryota; kingdom Metazoa; phylum Mollusca; class Bivalvia; order Arcoida; family Arcidae; genus Tegillarca; species Tegillarca granosa. The sequence continues at coordinate 41,615,563 of CM056602.1, forward strand.
ATCAAATGAACTTTATCTGCCTTTAATATGTTCTGTCTTGTTATGTTATCAAATGAACTTTATCTGCCTTTAATATGTTCTGTCTTGTTATGTTATCTAATGAACTTTATCTGCCTCTAATATGTTCTGTCTTGTTTTGTTATCAAATGAACTTTATCTGCCTTTAATATGTTCTGTCTTGTTATGTTATCAAATGAACTTTATCTGCCTTTAATTTGTTCCGCTTTGTTATGTTATCTAATGAACTTTATCTGCCTCTAATATGTTCTGTCTTGTTATGTTATCTAATGAACTTTATCTGCCTTTAATATGTTCTGTCTTGTTATGTTATCAAATGAACTTTATCTGCCTTTAATTTGTTCCGCTTTGTTATGTTATCTAATGAACTTTATCTGCCTTTAATATGTTCTGTCTTGTTATGTTATCAAATGAACTTTATCTGCCTTTAATTTGTTCCGCTTTGTTATGTTATCTAATGAACTTTATCTGCCTTTAATATGTTCTGTCTTGTTATGTTATCTAATGAACTTTATCTGCCTCTAATATGTTCTGCTTTGTTATGTTACCAAATGAACTTTATATGTCTTTAATATGTTCTGCCTTGTTATCTTATCAAATGAACTTTACCTGCCTTTAATATGTTCTCTCTTGTTATGTTATCTAATGAATTTTATCTGCCTTTAATATCTTCTGCTTTGGTATGTTACCAAATGAACTTTATCTGCCTTTAATATATTCTGCCTTGTTATGTTATCAAATGAACTTTACCTGCCTTTAATATGTTCTGCCTTGTTATGTTATCAAATGAACATTACCTGCCTTTAATATATTCTGCCTTGTTATGTTATCAAATGAACTTTACCTGCCTTTAATATGTTCTGCCTTGTTATGTTATCAAATGAACTTTACCTGCCTTTAATATGTTCTGCTTTGTTATGTTATCTAATGAACTTTATCTGCCTCTAATATGTTCTGCTTTGTTATGTTATCAAATGAACTTTACCTGACTTTAATATGTTCTGCCTTGTTATGTTATCAAATGAACTTGTCCTGACTTTAATATCTACTGCTTTGTTATGTTATCAAATGAACTTTATCTGACTTTAATATGTTCTGCTTTGTTATGTTATCAAATGAACTTTACCTGACTTTAATATCTTCTGCCTTGTTATGTTACCAAATGAATTTTATCTGCCTTTAATATCTTCTGCTTTGGTATGTTACCAAATGAACTTTATCTGCCTTTAATATATTCTGCCTTGTTATGTTATCAAATGAACATTACCTGCCTTTAATATGTTCTGTCTTGTTATGTTATCAAATGAACTGTATCTGCCTTTAATATGTTCTGCCTTGTTATGTTATCAAATGAACTTTATCTGCCTTTAATATGTTCTGTCTTGTTATGTTATCAAATGAACTTTATCTGCCTTTAATTTGTTCTGCCTTGTTATGTTATCATGTGAACTTTACCTGCCTTTAATATGTTCTGCCTTGTTATGTTATCAAATGAACTTTACCTGACTTTAATATGTTCTGCTTTGTTTTGTTATCAAATGAACTTTACCTGCCTTTAATATGTTCTGCTTTGTTTTGTTATCAAATGAACTTTACCTGCCTTTAATATGTTCTGCCTTGTTATGTTATCAAATGAACTTTACCTGACTTTAATATGTTCTGCCTTGTTATGTTATCAAATGAACATTACCTGCCTTTAATATGTTCTGTCTTGTTATGTTATCAAATGAACAATACCTGCCTTTAATATGTTCTGTCTTGTTATATTATCAAATGAACAATACCTGCCTTTAATATGTTCTGCCTTGTTATGTTATCAAATGAACAATACCTGCCTTTAATATGTTCTGTCTTGTTATGTTATCAAATGAACAATACCTGCCTTTAATATGTTCTGCCTTGTTATGTTATCAAATGAACTTTACCTGACTTTAATATGTTCTGCTTTGTTTTGTTATCAAATGAACTTTACCTGCCTTTAATATGTTCTGTCTTGTTATGTTATCAAATGAACATTACCTGCCTTTAATATGTTCTGTCTTGTTATGTTATCAAATGAACATTACCTGCCTTTAATATGTTCTGTCTTGTTATGTTATCAAATGAACTTTACCTGACTTTAATATGTTCTGCCTTGTTATGTTATCAAATGAACATTACCTGCCTTTAATATGTTCTGTCTTGTTATGTTATCAAATGAACAATACCTGCCTTTAATATGTTCTGTCTTGTTATGTTATCAAATGAACAATACCTGCCTTTAATATGTTCTGCCTTGTTATGTTATCAAATGAACAATACCTGCCTTTAATATGTTCTGTCTTGTTATGTTATCAAATGAACATTACCTGCCTTTAATATGTTCTGTCTTGTTATGTTATCAAATGAACAATACCTGCCTTTAATATGTTCTGCCTTGTTATGTTATCAAATGAACTTTACCTGACTTTAATATGTTCTGCTTTGTTTTGTTATCAAATGAACTTTATCTGACTTTAATATGTTCTGCCTTGTTATGTTATCAAATGAACTTGTCCTGACTTTAATATCTACTGCTTTGTTATGTTATCAAATGAACTTTATCTGACTTTAATATGTTCTGCTTTGTTATGTTATCAAATGAACTTTACCTGACTTTAATATCTTCTGCCTTGTTATGTTACCAAATGAATTTTATCTGCCTTTAATATCTTCTGCTTTGGTATGTTACCAAATGAACTTTATCTGCCTTTAATATATTCTGCCTTGTTATGTTATCAAATGAACATTACCTGCCTTTAATATGTTCTGTCTTGTTATGTTATCAAATGAACTGTATCTGCCTTTAATATGTTCTGCCTTGTTATGTTATCAAATGAACTTTATCTGCCTTTAATATGTTCTGTCTTGTTATGTTATCAAATGAACTTTATCTGCCTTTAATTTGTTCTGCCTTGTTATGTTATCATGTGAACTTTACCTGCCTTTAATATGTTCTGCCTTGTTATGTTATCAAATGAACTTTACCTGACTTTAATATGTTCTGCTTTGTTTTGTTATCAAATGAACTTTACCTGCCTTTAATATGTTCTGCTTTGTTTTGTTATCAAATGAACTTTACCTGCCTTTAATATGTTCTGCCTTGTTATGTTATCAAATGAACTTTACCTGACTTTAATATGTTCTGCCTTGTTATGTTATCAAATGAACATTACCTGCCTTTAATATGTTCTGTCTTGTTATGTTATCAAATGAACAATACCTGCCTTTAATATGTTCTGTCTTGTTATATTATCAAATGAACAATACCTGCCTTTAATATGTTCTGCCTTGTTATGTTATCAAATGAACAATACCTGCCTTTAATATGTTCTGTCTTGTTATGTTATCAAATGAACAATACCTGCCTTTAATATGTTCTGCCTTGTTATGTTATCAAATGAACTTTACCTGACTTTAATATGTTCTGCTTTGTTTTGTTATCAAATGAACTTTACCTGCCTTTAATATGTTCTGTCTTGTTATGTTATCAAATGAACATTACCTGCCTTTAATATGTTCTGTCTTGTTATGTTATCAAATGAACATTACCTGCCTTTAATATGTTCTGTCTTGTTATGTTATCAAATGAACTTTACCTGACTTTAATATGTTCTGCCTTGTTATGTTATCAAATGAACTTGTCCTGACTTTAATATCTACTGCTTTGTTATGTTATCAAATGAACTTTATCTGACTTTAATATGTTCTGCTTTGTTATGTTATCAAATGAACTTTACCTGACTTTAATATCTTCTGCCTTGTTATGTTACCAAATGAATTTTATCTGCCTTTAATATCTTCTGCTTTGGTATGTTACCAAATGAACTTTATCTGCCTTTAATATATTCTGCCTTGTTATGTTATCAAATGAACATTACCTGCCTTTAATATGTTCTGTCTTGTTATGTTATCAAATGAACTGTATCTGCCTTTAATATGTTCTGCCTTGTTATGTTATCAAATGAACTTTATCTGCCTTTAATATGTTCTGTCTTGTTATGTTATCAAATGAACTTTATCTGCCTTTAATTTGTTCTGCCTTGTTATGTTATCATGTGAACTTTACCTGCCTTTAATATGTTCTGCCTTGTTATGTTATCAAATGAACTTTACCTGACTTTAATATGTTCTGCTTTGTTTTGTTATCAAATGAACTTTACCTGCCTTTAATATGTTCTGCTTTGTTTTGTTATCAAATGAACTTTACCTGCCTTTAATATGTTCTGCCTTGTTATGTTATCAAATGAACTTTACCTGACTTTAATATGTTCTGCCTTGTTATGTTATCAAATGAACATTACCTGCCTTTAATATGTTCTGTCTTGTTATGTTATCAAATGAACAATACCTGCCTTTAATATGTTCTGTCTTGTTATATTATCAAATGAACAATACCTGCCTTTAATATGTTCTGCCTTGTTATGTTATCAAATGAACAATACCTGCCTTTAATATGTTCTGTCTTGTTATGTTATCAAATGAACAATACCTGCCTTTAATATGTTCTGCCTTGTTATGTTATCAAATGAACTTTACCTGACTTTAATATGTTCTGCTTTGTTTTGTTATCAAATGAACTTTACCTGCCTTTAATATGTTCTGTCTTGTTATGTTATCAAATGAACATTACCTGCCTTTAATATGTTCTGTCTTGTTATGTTATCAAATGAACATTACCTGCCTTTAATATGTTCTGTCTTGTTATGTTATCAAATGAACTTTACCTGACTTTAATATGTTCTGCCTTGTTATGTTATCAAATGAACATTACCTGCCTTTAATATGTTCTGTCTTGTTATGTTATCAAATGAACAATACCTGCCTTTAATATGTTCTGTCTTGTTATGTTATCAAATGAACAATACCTGCCTTTAATATGTTCTGCCTTGTTATGTTATCAAATGAACAATACCTGCCTTTAATATGTTCTGTCTTGTTATGTTATCAAATGAACATTACCTGCCTTTAATATGTTCTGTCTTGTTATGTTATCAAATGAACAATACCTGCCTTTAATATGTTCTGCCTTGTTATGTTATCAAATGAACTTTACCTGACTTTAATATGTTCTGCTTTGTTTTGTTATCAAATGAACTTTACCTGCCTTTAATATGTTCTGCCTTGTTATGTTACCAAATGAACTTTATCTTTTATATGAACTAAATCATACTTAACACGCTAAAAGCACAGCTATTATTTATTCTGTAAAAATAATGTATACTTTAAATTTTACCTTTAAACAATAAACCGCCGCCAACAGAACATAAACCAGTACGAATGAGGGGATAAAATTATACAGAAATATGAAGAAAATATTAAACCAGAAATAATTACAGTTTAACATTGTTATTTATATACAACGGTTTTTTTAATATTCAATTAGCTTGCTTTTTTACCAACGAAAGACTTTCCAGTTGCAGGCAATGACATTATAGCAAATATTTAAACAAATATACACTGGCATTAAACAATTTAATTTACATCTAATTAAGCTTTATTTATATTTATTAACTAAAAGCAATTTTGTGTTTTTCTTTATCATGTAACAACGTGCTTTGTAGTTGGTAAAATGGTTACAATTGACAATCGTAGTTTGCGACAAAGGTATACAGCATACTTGCACTCATCATGATTTGCAACAAAGGTAAACTACATCATCAGACATTTTATAGCCAGTGGGGAAAATAAACAGACATATTGAACATTTTGTGGGCTGCGGGAGAGTTAAGCGGCCATTTTGGACATTTTGTGGTCTCTGGGAGAGTTAAGCAGTCATTTTTGACATTTCGTGGTTTGCGGGAGAGGTAAGCAGCCACTTTGGATATTTTGCGGTTTGTGAAAAAGTTAAACAGTCACTTTGGACATTCTGTGGTCTGCAGGAGAGGAAAGAAGCCACTTTGGACATTCTGTGGTCTGCCGTACAGGTAAGCAGCCACTTTGGACATTTTGCGGTTTGTGAAAAAGTTAAACAGCCACTTTGGACATTTCGTGGTTTGCGGGAGAGGTAAAAAAAACAACACCAGGCATTATGTTGTGGGCGGAAAATTTAATATCGATATAATGAACAACATAATACACGATACAAATTAATATCGCAATGAAAAATTAGTGAGCGATACAATAAACGATACCATTAAAAAAAAACGATAAATGACCGATACAATTAACGATAAAATTTACGATACATTGATATAATTCTCGATACATTTAACAATACAATAAACGATATAATGAACGATATAACGAAAAATATATTTTAAACGGAAATGTAAATACATAATTGACAGTGTTCAAAGCTATACGACAAGTGATATAATAATGCTTAAATCAGCCATTTTACCTCGATGTTTTATATGATCATGTTGAGACCCATTACTTACCTTGTACGTTGTCTTGACTTCATTACATGACACATGTTATTAATAACATCAGACTATCAGCAATGCATCTACTGTGTAATTTATATGTATTTAAAAGTTTCTGTACTTGTTATCTATTTAAGGAATTTCCTTTAAGTGCCGGTATCAGGGGAAAAAACTCTGGTCATAATTACATATAAGTGATCATTCAACATTATTGTGCCAACAATCATACGTTGTCAAATTAACCAATGGCATGTCAAAATTTGTACATTTTGTTAGATTTATTTATCTTATGTGCTATTTTATTTTTTTTTTTTTTCAATTTTAAACCTTGAGATTTGCAAAAAAAGGGCATTGATATTAAGATATTTGGTCTTTTATGATTTTGGTGGTCTCATACGAGCGATATAGAGTTTTGCTTGTGGCACATAAATATTTAAATGCATCGAACTCAAACGAATTTGATTGTATATGTGTGAATATTATCAAAATAGAAGTGGGGTTGAGTGGAGTAATAGTGTTTTACGCCCCAGTCTAGATTTTTTCACTTATTTCTAGGTGGCCAGTTTTGGGTTGGTGGTTGAACTTCAGCAAGCGAACTGACAAACTTTCTCACACTAGGATCTGTCCCGATTGGGATTCGAACCCAGGCGGTGAGAGGCGCTGTGATCCGTAAGCGCTTGCTTTAGATCACTCGGCCACCTAATTGTGGATTGTATGTTTGTTGGTCCGTGTGGTGTAATATTGGTTTGTTGTTACGTATGTTGGATTGTTTCTTAGTTCCTATATTGGTCTGTAGGTTTGTTGGTTTGATGTTGGTTTTTTGTTACGTATAGTTAATTGTTCTCTTTTCCTTATGGTGGATTCTAGGTTCGTTTATCCGTTTTGTTTAGTGTTGGTTTTTTGATAGGTATAGTAAATGTTCCTTGTTTCTGTTTGTTGGTTGCAGGTTCGTTGTTCTGTGTTGTGGAGTGTTCTTTCGTTGTTCCATGTGGTGAGTTGTTTGTTCACTGTATCATATGTTGAATAGTTCGTTCGTTTTCCATTATGGTGGATTAAGGGCTACTGTCATGATATCGTAATAATCACATATATATTTAAATTATTTTTTTTTAATTTCGGCCTTTTCGAATTTCATTTTTTATTAATCGTTTTAATGCTTCTAGGATGAATAATTTATAAAGTGCTCCTAGCAACAATCTATCACTGAGCACACATGTGCCTTGATAATTTAAGAGACTATCTGATATTGGAATATTGGTGTTCTCAATTTGTTTGATTTACCGAGCCTGATTATACATTAATACTAAGTATGTTAAATATCAATTATTAAATAAATCTTCAGAACTGTGGAAATGTGTTGTCATATTAAACAGGGACATTTTGCGACCGAATTGCAATAGTGACCAAACAATTAAAAACAAAATAAAACTCAGTAAATTTTTGTGAACTTTAAACTTACTCAGAGTTAGATTTTATTGGCCAACTATGATCACAGATGTTGAAGATTATATTAAAAATTGTGGAAGATGTATAAGGCGAAAAACTCCAACAAACATTAGAGCTCCATTGGTTAGTATTAAGACAAGTCAACCTATTAGAACTAGTATGCATGGACTTTTTGACCATTGAAACATCCAAAGGCGGCTTTCAATATGTCTTAGTAATCACGGATCATTTCACTCGGTATGCCATTGCAGTTCCTACACGCAATATGCCAGCACACACTACAGCTGAAGTTTTTTTCAACAATTTTATTCTACATTATAGGTTTTCCAATGAGAATACTATTCAGATCAGGGAGCAAATTTTGAGTCTAAATTAATTCGGGAACTATGTGATATAGCAAAAGTTAAAAAGTCAAGGACAACACCATATCACCCAATGGGGAATGGATTATGCGAAAGATTTAATAGGACTTTGCTTAGCATGTTAGGGACTTTAAAACCAGATGAAAAATATGATTGGAAATCTCATATTGGACCATTGGTTCATGCCTACAATTGTACGAAACACGAAACAACAGGACAAACTCCTTTCTTTCTCATGTTTGGTCGTGTTCCTCGTTTACCACTTGACTTAGCTTTTGGCTTAGAAGATCAAAATGAAAAAAACAACAATGTTAAAATATACCTACTGAACTTAGAGATAAACTACAAAAATCTTATAAATTGGCAGCAGAATATGTTAAGGAAGCTCAAGACCGCCAGAAAGCAAATTATGATTAAAAGCTAGGAGTGCAGTTATACTTCCAGGGGATAAAGTATTGGTGAAAATATTAGCGTTTGATGGACGTCACAAGCTTTCAGACAAATGGGAAGAGGATGTTAATTTAGTTTTAGACCAGCCCAACACCGATATTCCAGTTTATGTTGTAAGAAAAGAAAACGGGCAAGGAAAATTAAGAACATTACATCGCAACAATTTATTACCTGTTAGTTCAGTTCCTGTTGAAAATCCAGTCATTAAACCAATTCTAAAACCTAGACTTAATAAAGTAAAAGCACCTATAGTAGAAGAGAAAATTTCTGACAAGGAAGATGAAGATCATATTTCTGATACAGGGTCAGAGGACATTCAGTTTATACTGAGGAGAGATTCTGCAGCATCAACAGATCTAGATACTCCGGACAATATAAATGAAGTAATAGAGGAGGCAAGTATACATGATGACTTAGTAAACGAGCTCGAAACTAGTGTATCCCTTCAAACTGGTGACGATCAGGAATCTGAAGTGGACACTGCAGATGATGTTGTCATTGGTGACGACCAACCTCCTGTGTTAGAGGATGTGACAGCAAATCTGGATGTAATAGATATGGATATTGATGATGATGATAATGATGAAACTATTGAGCATCATCAGAGTGATGATGATTCAGAGCGAATAGAAACACAGGTGCCTTTGAGAAGATCTACCAGGGAAAAGATTACACCAGCTTGGATGAGAAGTGGTGATTATGTAGTGACTGATACCAACTGTAATCAGCAGCAACTTTATAACAGGATAAAACCAGATTGGATGATAAGGGCTGATTATTTACGTTCATTAGCAGATGCTAGTTTAATTGATTCCAACACTTTGGCCAATGCATTGGTGCAACTCATTGCTAATATCCTTTAGTTATTTAAGTTTAGTGTAAACATTACTTAGTTGTTTTTTTTACGTTACTTTTATGTATATATATGTATAAATAATTGTTTTCTATTTTGTATTTTCCAGATTTGGCTTGATGTGGACATCACCATTTGGGCAGGGGGAGAATGTGGCAGATAGAAAATATGAAATTATTATGTAAATAACATTTAATAAAAGTATTTTAAAAGTATTATTTTTAATTGTGTTGTTGTCATGTTGATGTACTGTTGTGTGTATGTCCAGTATTTGTGATGTCATAATTTTTTCGGGTTCATTGGGTTACAGGTGTTGTGTTGTTTAATGTATATGACATAAAGTAGCCTGACAGGTTCTATATTTAAATTATTATTTCATTGGTTGTCTGTGATTCCCGCCAAAATTTGGTCAGGTGTATTTCTCAGGTGTTGGGCAGAGTCAGATCTCTGAATGCCAGGACAAGGTCTGGATGTAATATTGAAGTTTGTTTTTGGGAGTTGGAACATCATTTTAAGGTCTTGTATGTATTATATAATTTAGTATGTGACTCCATCATAAGGAACCCTTATTCCCACAGTATGGGGGTGTGTGATGTAAGAAATTTAAATAAATGTTGAATTGATGCTTTATAAAAAGAAATTAAATAATTGAGACATTTAGTGAAAGAATATTCTAGAGTTGTATTTTTTTTATTGAGCTCTCCGACCGGCTACATAGACATTCAATCAGAAGAAATTATAGCAGTGACATTTGTTGGTAACACGGGTGTAGGCATTCAGTCAGAAGTAATAATAGCAATGACGTTTGTTAGTGAAACATGTGGACATTTACTGTAAAACACTTTATTTTCTCGACATTTTTTTTTTTTTTTTTTTTCGATTTGCTTTTTAGAATCAGTTTGCGAACTTTTATTTTCGCGATTTCTTTCATTCATAAATGCACATAACTACTTCCCGCCTGGTGTTGGTTAATTTGAAACCGATATAAAAAATATTACGATTACCTGTTGATAAATATACCTGATAGATTAAACAACTTATTGTTACCTATCTTTATGAATAAAAATCGATCAGTAATCAACTTGTTTTTGTTTACTGCCAAGCTGATCAGTACTCAAAAGCTTACCTGAATTAAACAGATTTTAGACATTTTGTGGGATTAAATAGATTTAACATAAAGATGGAATGTATATAATAGCGAGTATAGAATGTAATAAAATAACTTTATTCATCTGTTATTCTGTTCAATATGCATATTCAGTAACACATTAAATCCGATCATCAAATCACAAAGACGCGACATTCATTTCACGAAACTTTATTTTCGCGAAAATCTCTTACCTCCCGAAATTCGTGAAAAATAAATTACTCGCGAAAATAAGGTGTTTTACAGTGGTCAGAAGTTATAATAACAGTAACGTTTGTTGGTGAAACAGGTGTAGACATTCAATCAGGAGTAATAATAGCAATGACGTTTGTTGGTGACACAGGTGTAGACATTCAATCAGGAGTAATAATAGCAATGACGTTTGTTGGTGAAACAGGTGTAGACATTCAATCAGGAGTAATAATAGCAATGACGTTTGTTGGTGACACAGGTGTGTACATTCAATAAGATGTAAGAATAGCAATGACGTTTGTTGGTGACACAGATGTAGACATTTAATCAGAAGTAATAATAGCAATGACGTTTGTTGATGACACAGATGTAGACATTCATTCAGAAGTAATAATAGCCATGACGTTTGTTGGTGACACAGATGTAGACAGTCAATAAGATGTAATAGTAGCAATGACGTTTCTTGGTGACACAGATGTAGACATTCAATCAGAAGTAATAATAGCAATGACGTTTGTTGGTGACACAGGTGTAGACATTCAATCAGGAGTAATAATAGCAGTGACGTTTGTTGGTGACACAGGTGTGTACATTCAATCAGAAGTAATAATAGCAGTGACGTTTGTTGGTAACACAGATGTAGACATTCAATCAAAAGTAATAATAGCAATGACGTTTGTTGGTGATACAGATGTAGACATTCAATCAGAAGTAATACTTGCAATGACGTTTCTTGGTGACACAGATGTAGACATTTAATCAGAAGTAATAGTAGCAATGACGTTTCTTGGTGACACAGATGTAGACATTCAATCAGAAGTAATAATAGCAATGAAGTTTGTTGGTGACACAGATGTAGACATTCAATCAGAGGTAATAATAGCAATGACGTTTGTTGGTGACACAGGTGTAGACATTCAATCAGGAGTAATAATAGCAGAGACGTTTGTTGGTGACACAGGTGTGTACATTCAATCAGAAGTAATAATAGCCATGACGTTTGTTGGTGACACATGTGGACATTTAATCAGATGTAATAGTAGCAATGACGTATTCTGGTGACACAGATGTAGACATTCAATCAGAAGTAATAATACCAATGACGTTTGTTGGTGACACATATGGACATTTAAGTAGAAGTAATAATAGCAGTGACGTCTGTTGGTGACACAGGTGTAGTCATTCAATCAGAAGAAATAATAGCAATGACGTTTGTTGGTGACACAGTTGTAGACATTTAATCAGATGTAATAATAGCAGTGACGTATGTTGGTTACACAGGTGTAGTCATTCAATCAGAAGTAATAATAGCAGTGACGTTTGTTGGTGTCACAGTTGTAGACATTTAATCAAAGGTAATAATAACAGTGACGTTTGTTGGTTACACAGGTGTAGATATTCAAATAGAAGTAATAATAGCAATGACGTTTGTTGGTGGCACCGATGTAGACATTCAATAAGAAGTACTAATAGCAATGACGTTTAATGGTGACACATGTGGACATTTAATCAGAAGTAATAATAGCAGTGACACAGATGTAGTCATTCAATCAGAAGTAATAATAGCAATGACGTCTGTTGGTGACACAGTTGTAGACATTTTATCAGATGTAATAATAGCAGTGACGTCTGTTGGTGACACAGGTGTAGACATTCAAATAGAAGTAATAATAGCAATTACGTTTGTTGGTGACACATGTGGACATTTCATCAGAAGGTAATGATAGCAATGACGTTTGTTGGTGACAGAGGTGTAGTCATTCAATCAGAAGTAATGATAGAAGGGACTTTTTTTGGTTACACAGGTGTAGACAATAATCAGAATTCATAATAGCAATAACGTTTGTTGGTGACACAGTTGTAGACATTTAATCAGATGTAATAATAGCAGTGACGTCTGTTGGTGACACAGGTGTAGACATTCAAATAGAAGTAATAATAGCAATGACGTTTGTTGGTGACACATGTGGACATTTCATCAGAAGTAATGATAGCAATGACGTTTGTTGGTGACAGAGGTGTAGTCATTCAATCAGAAGTAATGATAGAAGGTACTTTTTTTTGTTACACAGGTGTAGACAATAATCAGAATTCATAATAGCAATAACGTTTTTATGTGACACAGGTGTAGACAATTTATTGGAAGCAATAATAGCAATGGCGTTTGTTGGTGACACAGATGTAGACATTCAATCAGAAGTTCTTTCAGAATCTTAAAATCTCACTCTACAGATCGAAATGAGAAATGTAAGAATAATATCATTTTGAGATTGATAAAGATCAAAATTTTAAACAAAAAACTTTTCCAATCAAGCTATTAGCTGTTTTGATTGCAATTGAAAGTTTTTGTAGACCTAAACCTACAACCAATAATGTTATCCACAATTGTTTTCTTTGTTTGGTTGGTTGGATGTTGTTTAAGGTCACATTGTGACGAGATAATTCTTATTTATCTCCATAATTTATCTTAACACAAGTTCATGCGACTGTGCAAGTATATCTGATCTGTATTAATGTGCACGTAGGGCAAGCTTTTAAGAGTACTATTACACTAATGGCACTATGAATTTGATAACTAACACCCGAACTACTTCGGCACTAGGACCCTTCTGCTACTAATGAGGTAAACACCGGGACCCCTGTTGTTGATGAGGTCTACATGTCTACCATAACTGTATAATTAACAAAGTCTGTCTAAATTATTACCATAAGATTTACACGTTCTACTTGAGAAAAAAATTAAAAATAAAGTCATCTAGTAGCAAAAAAAAAGAAAAAAAAAGAAAAGAAAGACTTTTTTAACATATAGGTAAAACAATCGCTTTGACCTTACTGCATGCCTTTGGCTTTTCATGTAATTTAATGCAGTCCATTCTACTGCATAACTATGTGTAGTACAGTACTCTACAGGTGGGGGCAGTAATCAGGACAAAATCAATATCCATTCAATTTAAGGCAGTTATCAAGGCCCTGTTATTCGGGGTCAAAATCAGTGAGCTGCGAAACCAGGGAATAGTAATCAGGACCGACTTGTCCTAGAGGAGTAATCAGGAACAACGCATTATGAGGACCTATTTATTCAGTGGGTTGTAACCAGGTACACGCAATTTGAAGAAGTTCAACAACCGCTCATTATCACTAACAGTTATCTAGATCCACTCATCTCGGGGAAGCAACTTGGATTCTCTCATTTGGGAGCCAGTAATTAAGGATCCTCTCTGGTGGTAAACATTAGGTCCATTCAATCTGTAACAGTAGTTAAGTCTCGATTATTCATTCCGTGAGAGTTATAAGATTCACCTTTTTCCGTGGTTGATATAGAGACCATCCAAGGGTTAGTTTTTTGAGTTGTTTATTTCGGACATTCATCAGATTCAGTCCATTCATTGAGAGATCAATCAAGAATGAAGAAATCAAAATCTGTAAAGATCGATTAAGAATGAAGAAACTAAATTCATAACAAACTGAAACATAAAACAAACAGAAAAAACAATGTAGAAATTTATTGGGTTTTTTATAACAAGAGTATAAAATATATAATATACAATGTCCGTATTTACAACAATGATTTTACTTTTAATTGTCAGAAAATAAACTTTATTTTATTGATTTCTATTGTTTTAACGAAAAAGCACATGTCATATATCATTTAACATTTCTGAACATTAAAATCAATTTTGCTCATGGTTTTATTGATCAACTTCAAAATTCATTTAAAATGTAATAGAAAAATTGAGACACAAAATCGACAGCAAAATAATATACCTGTATATAATTTGAAGCATTCGGCTAAAGTTACATGCTTTGATAAAGAAACAGGTTGCAAAAGGAAAACAGCATTAAAACAAATTGTAAATATTCTCAAAATTCTGCTATAATCGGTTAAATTTATCACAGTCAGCTATCACTCTAGTTTTGAAGAAACAAAACCGTTTCGTCTTTTTCAAATTTGTTCTGTGTTAAATCATACATTTCAACTGTTTTAAACTGTATATCGCTTTCAACAGTTATCTCAATTGGGTTGTCGGCCTTGTTGTCGATTGATTCTGGTTTACTTGGTGGTATAAATATGGTCATAAACATTCCCAATATGCAAGATAAAAATGTCATACAAGCTGAAAAATATACGTACTTAAATTTTTAAGTTAAAGATGTAAAACAAAACTTCTCTCAAGGTAAGCAAAAGGTTATAACCCACGTGGTCTTCTTGATGGTATTTTCTGTTTTAACATTGTAAAGTATTATCGCAGTGATAAGACTATTTATCAAAGCAAACCCATTAGGGTCATTATATATCAAGTTAAAATTAAAGTAGATATAAACACAAAGCTACTCAAAACATATAAAAATATATAATATCTTTATATAGAATAAAAATAATAACCAATTATAACTTAAAAATGTTGATATGATTCTTTATGGAAATTTCTTTAAAATGTTGATTTCACTTCCTGTTTAACTTTCAACTTTTATAATTAATATCATTTCAATTAGTTATAAAACAAACCTGCAAATATAAACACTGCTGTAAACTTCCCATCACTACCGAGGAGTAATCCTGCAAGATTAAAAATAACTTTTTATATTCAAATCTTTAATATAATTCATTTTTGGTAATTGAACCAATTTTCAAAATTTTCTGTAGCCACAATCTTTTTTATCAAACGGTTTATCTACTTTTAAATTTGGGTTAGATTGTTCTTGTAGAAGAAATAGTTTTTAACATCCACATGTAATTTAGTTTCCAACATTTTATTCCATTATCATAAACCGCATAGCACTTGTCCTTTAAAGTTTTATTTAGCGTCTTTATCTATTCATTTAAAAAAAATTACTCACCACCAATCACTGGTCCAATAATGAAACCGGTTCCAGCTGCTATCATCTGTATTCCAAAAGCTGTTGCTAAATTATAAATCCCAACAATTTCTACGGTGATAGGACTTAATAAACTCCAGGTTCCTCCGGAATACAGGCCGTACAATAAAGAACAACATATCTTTCCGGACCTATATTTTCCATATAAAGGTAGAAACATAATTAACAACGTTAAGATCCCGTACGATCCGAAATATAAAAGTTTAGCATCAATTGAACTGTCAATTGCTGCTAAACCCATCATCATCCTTGACATTATGCTCCCAATTCCGATCAGTGACGTAATCAAGGATGCTTCAGCCAATGAAGATCCAGTTGCATAATAATATTCAGTTATGTATAAAGTAAAAATTCCAAGACTACTTGCCCAGCAGACTATACTAAAACAATATGTCAGGAAAGAAAGATTTCTTAAAATCCTCAAATAATCTACAATGGATTGACACAGTTTATAAAATGTGTATGATAATGAAAAAGAACTTTTTGGGTTGATTTTTTTTCTTCGTTCCAATTCCAAAGGGTGTGGTCTTACTAACGCCCCTAACACACACGATTGGAATCCTACCCCGCCTAACAGAAGGAATGTTCCATGTAGTCCGTAATTCTCCAGTAGTTTCTGAACCATGATAGGATGTATAATTTGTCCTAAAGCAAATCCTGATACAATGATACCAGTGGCTAAACTTCGTAATTTATCAAAGTAAAAACCAACAACGACATAAGCTCCACTATAACAAACAGCTTGACCGATTCCTGTAAAACATCAAAGAAAATTATAAGACGGTTTTGAGTGCAAAATAATCGACTTTGTATCTCCTCTAAAGACTAAATGATATTTTAATTTACTATATTCATGTTATAGTAATCTTGAATATCACTGTACTAAACTTATACTGGATATATTCGGCTAACCATAGTTCTATGTTCCTTTCATTCTCAAATTAGAATTTGCAAGTGACGGATGTAGCTAGCTATACAGAAGGTGTTTGCTTTGCCAGAGCATCTGGCCTTACATTCTTAATTATAGTTTACGTGTATAACTGAAATGTCCAGTTTTTAAAGATTTTTTTATTTACATGTATTTATTTATTTTTTTTAATTATTTTTAAATGATTTGTTTATGTTTTAGGGGGGAGATTGTGATTTGGACATGAACTGGTATGTTGTTGTTTTATTTTTATATTAATAAATCTACATTTTGTAATTGAATTTAAATTTGGTAATTTTAGAAAGCGACACGCGAAGAAGGTAGAAAAGTAAGAAGAATGAAGTACTAACCTCCAAGCAGACCATAGGTCAGGAACAATAATTCAAAATGTGTAACAATACTGGAACAAGAAAAGCCTATAAGATTTATTATCCCGCCAACTATAATACATGTCCGGGTGTTAAACGAATTGATAATACTACTGGCTATTATACCTGAAAGAACAATAGTTGTGCTTAATACGGGAAACATGCAAATATATCATTTTAAAAAGTAGAATATCGATTTACTTTCAAAAGGTTATAAATTTACAAAAATAAAATGTTTATTTACCTACATTTTTTCTCAGATTTTGAATATTTCAATAGAGGTAATTGTAAAACTATGAACTACCAACTACTTGATAAGTAAAGATCAAACTGCTAACCTTTTTCGGCAACTTTTAATTGACAAAACTATCAATTCGCCACCAAGGACTGTAAAAAAGGCCAAAATACCAAACGAGTTTCAGCAATTGTGTTTGGAAAAAAATATCTACCAAGAACATGCCATGATGTGGACTAAGTCTCTCTAACGTTAAACAACAAAAAGTTAAACCTAGTTTCAGCATCTTTATAAGAAAAAAGTATCAACTAGGTAATAAAACTAATACAGACGTCCTCTCGGACTTTATCATAAACTCAATACCGATGACCTCTTGGACTTTATCATAAACTTAATACCGACGACCTCTCGGACTTTATCATAAACTAAATACCGATGACCTCTCCGAATTAATCATTTCTACATAATGTTGATTGATCGTGATGCTAAAATGATTACCAGGAAAAATATATAAATTAAGATGAAAAATGTCATGTCGATAGAGAGAAATAATAAAGAGGGTTTCAGAATGGTATTATGTCCTTAACTATAATCATAACTTGTATACTGTAAAAAAACAATAATTAGTTATAGAACAAACAACAATAATAATGACAGTCCTTGAAGTAATGGAGTTAAAGTACTAAAATTTAGTTGAACAAACTTGCAAAGCAAAACATGCCGGTGAATAGCGATCCTAACCACGTGGTAACGACTGGTGACCTGTCGTAGTATTCTAATAAAGCTATGTGTATCACACTTGCTCCAGATATCATGCTCGCTCCCATCAACATGACCAGGGTAGCGGCTATCACAACTATCCATGGCTTCGATTGTTGGTTTCTCATCTCCAAAGTCTACCTAAAAAAACAGAAATATGTTTGGTTTAGTTTAGGCATTAAGGATCCAAAAACTATTCAATGAGTGACAGTAAGTAGTCAGTCATCCAGGTAGTTAAAAGTCATTATTCTTGAGTTTGATGTCATTTTAGAGAAGAATTTAAGATGAATTCAGCATATGGTCCTGATAGATGTAAGTTTAGAAGCCACGCTTGCGTCTGCATTACAAGCGCAAAACCCGAGGTCAAAAAATTACCGAGTGTAAAACATTCCTCTCTGGTCATATCCAACAGAAAATCCTGCAAAGAAAAAAGATTGCAATTTTTCATTTTACATATGAGTTAAAGTAAATGGAGCAAAATCCATTAAAGAACAAAGTGAAATTATTTGTTATGGTTTTATTACTTGATTGGAGAGTCAAGTCTATAGAAGGTTATTTTGCCAACTGTCACATAAGACATTGCTTTTTATAGAGTTCTTCTGAAGGAACCGAGACTTTCATTTCTAAATCTCGAAAGCCTGACTTATGAAAATTCGCTACTTATATTCAAGAATTTGTTAGAAATGACACACATTTGAACCCAATCTCCCACATAAAAATGAAAACTTACAGGTTTAAGCAAGAGCTCTATCTTGCATACAAAACAGTAATGTTTATGATATAACCAGAGTTATATAAACAAAAGTAATATGAAACATATTTATATAAAAGGTACATAAAAATGCCGAGAAAACCTTCTCAACAACATTAATATAATGTCTCCAATTACAGTTCAGGGACAAGTTCAAAATCAGCAAGATGTAAATCCATATAATCTTGTTTAAGTAATTAAAGTGAGTTGATTTCTAAAATTCGAGACCAAATTTGCTTCTGATCAAAATGTTTTAAAATATAATAAATATTCAAGTAACATTTTGCACCAAACACCAATCCAAAAAGTATTCTGAATTATAGCAAATTTGTTCCCGAGCTTAAGCAGCAAATTGTATTATTATTATTAATGACAAACTATATGATAATTTCGTTCTACTGGTTAGTATCTTGTTCTGATAAACTAAGCTGGAATAATTAAGTCTTTAAATGATGTAGTCCATCAGACAGTCTGTACCCTTCCATCCGTGTCTGACAATTCCTGTAAGTACTTTATTTTTTCTACAGAGATAAAGGACGTATAACCCAATTTACTTTTTGTCTATATTTTCTCTACATTTTGAAAAATGCCCAGTATATAATATTTAACAAAAATATTGGTTTCATTTTGAAGTGCCATATGTGCACATTTCGGAAATCCATTCATCATCACTGAAAAAATTGATATATAAAAAAGATTTTGAAAATTAATAAACCTAAAGATACAAAATGATATGAATCCAAATCCAGCTAAGGAATGCTTTGCATAAGAAGACAAACCTTAGTTTCAAATAATTTTCAAAAATTAAGACAGGTGAAAATTTTCTTCATGGAACTTTTATCTCACAGTTTTCATCTTGTTTGGGTCACTTTCTGGACCCCCTTGTAACTTTTCTGTGAAGCATTTTTATCAATTCTTTCTTATTAAATTAGCTGAATATACACTTTTTTAAATTAAACATTTTAACTTTATGTTACAATTATAATATTAACTTCTATTTTACTCAGTAGTGTGCATCCCTGCATGAACCCTGTACCTGAACAGTAAATTAAAATATATTCATGCTATTTTTACAGAACATATTCGTGTTTTTACAGAAAAATATATTGATGTTTTTACAGAATAATTTTTTTAATTATTAATTTTTTTTTTTTTTTTTTTTTTTTTTTTTATACATTTTTTGTTATGTTATTTATAAGAGGACATTCTGTGTTGGAAATAATAATAAAAACTGTTTTGCGCCATATGACATAATACAAATACCAGTGTGGCATCCACTAACCGTATCTATCGAAACCCAATATTAATTGATATAGAAAATTTTAGTAAAACTTGTCACTAGCTATTTTTTTTCCGGCCTTGGATGACTGACTTTTAGTATAAATTTATTTACTTTACATTTCTTATACATTTAATATGTATGATACCATTCCAAGGTAGAGAACTTTCAATCAGCGGTATTACTATATGTTCAAATAGTAATTTGAACATATAGTAAAATTTTAATTTCGACACTATTCCAGACATACTTTTAAAACATGCAACTTGTTACAAATCTGTATTCAGTTTTCAATTTTAGACATATTTAAAGATGAATACGAAATAGTACATCCACTTCACCACCCGGCAATAAAACATCAGCACGGTTGTATAGACCGTTAAGAAGTCATGAACGACCTACGCCATTTAAAATGTCGTTGGCAGAAATTACTTCCCCTTCTTAGGTAATAAAAATTAGCCCCTTAAGAAGTCGCGAACGACCTACGCCATTCAGACTGTCGTTGGCAGAAATTTCTTCACGTTTGAGGTATGTAGAATTTAATTGACTGCTACCTCACCACTGAGCAACTGTAGAACCGTAATAAAAGTTAATGAAGACAGTTCTGTTTCATTTTGTTTTTATTGCATTGACTTATGTTAAGTTTACATTTATCAGTTACAAAATGTTTTCTTCCGTTTTAAAAACTTTGAACGCTTACATACCTAATATTTTCAGACATCCGATAAAGTATTTGATTGAAACAAGAAAACATATGGCTGTTGTTATTGGGTTCTTAACTTAATTAGCGTTTTATAAGTAAAAGCTATTTAAATCCAAGGCTATATACAATAGAAAGTTATATAAACTATGGATAAGCTCGTATATTGAAAATAAGAAGATGAAATAATGATAAGATTTTTATGGCTACTTGAGATAACTCTCTCTCTCTCTCTCTCTCTCTCTCTCTCTCTCTCTCTCTCTCTCTCTCTCTCTCTGTGTATGTGTGTGAAACAAAAAATAAATTCGCAAGATTTTTATTTATTTTTTTTTTTTAGAAATTTCATCATGTACTTCATGATTTAAACAAACTTATTGCAAACATGCAAAGTATTACTTTCTTATGATAAAGCAGTAACAGTGTGTTTTGAACCATAATGACTTCAAGATAATCAGAGCGTAACAGCTGGTGTATTACACATAACTGCACAACTTGTTTACTGGTAAAAATTTAAAGATATTTAATGTAAAGGAATTTAATATTAAGACAAGCTCGCATATTCCAAACATCAGACTTAAATACAGATTTGTTACTATATTATTACATTGCATTAAGCTTGTATGTTTGTAATTGTCGATATGTAGCCAGCATCAAACCTTAAATCTTATTATTTCAGAATATACAACGTTAATAGGAAAATCACAAAATGTGACCCATACCTTCAAACTATACCATGTTGTTTAGTTAACAAATCTACACTATTCCTGTATGCAACGAATTATAGCAATAAATTATGTGTTAAGATTTAGGTTGACCTTACTAAAACGGCACGATATATAAAAACTTACAATTGTGGGATAATCCTTACTTCTTTATGTAAAAGTCAGTTACATAGTATCGTTCTATGTATGGACTTTGTCTACATAAGAATTTAAAGTTAAATATATATATTAAAGTATAAAACATTTACACATCATGTGCAACTATAAAGTTCACATCAACTGGATTGCTCCGTAAGATATTAAATATCTGGATTGTTCCGTAAGATATTATATCTCTGGAATTTTCCAAAAAATATTATATCTATGGATTGTTCCGTAAATATTATATCTCTGGGTTGTTCCGTAAGATATTAAACTGGATTGTTCCGTAAGATATTATATCTCTAAATTGTTCCGTAAGATATTATATCTCTGGATTGTTCCATAAGATATTATATCTCTGGATTGTTCCATAAGATATTATATCTCTGGATTGTTCCATAAGATATTACATCTATAAATTGTTCTGTAATATATTATATCTCTGGATTGTTCCGTAAGATATTATAATTCTGGATTGTTCCGTAATATATTATATCTCTGGATTGTTCTTTAAGATATTATATCTTTGGATTGTTCCGTAATATATTATATCTCTGCGTTGTTCCGTAAGATATTATATCTTTGGATTGTTCCGTAATATATTATATCTCTGGATTGTTCCCTAAGATATTATATCTTTGGATTGTTCCGTAATATATTATATCTCTGCGTTGTTCCGTAAGATATTATATCTTTGGATTGTTCCGTAATATATTATATCTCTGGATTGTTCTTTAAGATATTATATCTTTGGATTGTTCCGTAATATATTATATCTCTGGATTGTTCTTTAAGATATTATATCTTTTGATTGTTCCGTAATATATTATATCTCTGGATTGTTCCGTAAGATATTATAATTCTGGATTGTTCCGTAATATATTATATCTCTGGGTTGTTCCGTAAGATATTATATCTTTGGATTGTTCCGTAATATATTATATCTCTAGATTGTTTTGTATGATATAACATTTCTTTGTTGTTCCGTAGGGTATTATATTTCTGGATTGTTCTGTAAGTTATTTTATCCCTGGATTGCTCCGTAAGATATTATATTTCTATATTGTTCCGCAAGTTATTCTATCTCAGAATTGTTCCGTAAGGTTCTATATCCCTGGATTGTTCCGTATGATATTATTTCTCTGGCTTTTTCCGTAGGATATATACTATCTCCGACATGATTTATCAAATAAAAAAAAGACTTTTACTACGGTACGTCTGGATAATTTTGAGTACAAATAATTATATAATTATTAGACTTTTTTAAATATTTTGCCCAGATTAATATTTATTTTTTTTATTTTAGATAAATTTCCAGAAAAATCTCAGATTTAACAATATTATTGATATAACTATATATTTATATGTTCAGTTATTACTACCAAACACATTGAATATCAATACATTTTTACTTCAATATATATGTAGATTATGCTGTAACAGCTAGACTGTTTAATCTATCCCTGACATAGTTTTCATATTTCATTTTAGATTTTATCGATTAAGTTTAATAAAAAAATATGTTTTATTGGTGTGTGTCTGGTGTAAAAATGTTTTAATATCGACCTTTACATTTATTCTTTGAAGTCTACATTGTTATAATGTTGAAAGCATGCTATGATGTGTATCGGCAAGCAGGAAACTGATTCTCGACAGCTTACAGACAAACAAACGGAAATATAAAAACAGTCAAAACACGCTGTGAAAATCATATACTGTATAATAAGCGAACGAGAGAGAGAGAGAGAGAGAGAGAGAGAGAGGAGAGAGAGAGGAGAGAGAGAGAGAGAGAGAGAGAGAGAGATTCCTTACCTGCTAAATTTACATATTTCAGCTGCTGAAGCCAAATACTAAAAACATGTGTGATATTATTGATGAATGTTGAGGATAATACAATGATCGATATAACATGTTATAGGTCAATAGTTCAAGTTATTTTTTATGCATATTGAAAAACATAAGGCTGGTTGACTACATTATAAATTTTCCCAGCTCTTTGCGATGATCTAATTTCATAATTACTTATAACAAGAATCAATCGGTACAATGATAACAAAATCGCAGAAAATGTAGTCTTAATTTGTGACTGTTTTCTTAACCAATATCAAAATTATAGCTTTAAACTTTTAACTAATGAACTAAGCCACTGTGAACACTTCAGTTAAATTTAAGTGCCTTAGAGAACCAAAAAAGTACAACCAACACCTTTTCTTTCTTTACATTAAAATAATAGAAACAAAATGAAGAAAAAATTATAAACTTAGTTAGTTACTGGGTTGTGAGAGTGAGTTGAGTTGAGAATGGTGTCTAACGTCCCGGTCAAGAATATTCCACTTATATCGAGACGTCGCCAGCTATAGGCGAAAGTGCAGAAATTTTGCCTGTGCGTTGCGCTGATGGCATTATACAGCAGGGTTCTTTATCGTGCCATGCCTGCCATGACACGTAACCTCGTTTATTTTAAGTTCCCATCCGAAAGAACCGTGACTTTCATTTCGTAATGCCGAGTGCTTGGCGAAAGAACAGTCACTACCCACTTTCAAGTCTTGGGTCAGACCCGGCCGGGGTTCGAACCCACGACCTTCCACTTACGGAGCGAGCACTCTACCAACTGAGCTACCGCAGTGGCTACTGGGTTGTGAGAGGCGCTGTGATCTGTTAGCGCGAGCCTCAGACCAGTCAGCCACAAAACACCTTTCTGACGAACAATGTAATAATAACTGCATAAATGTTGTTAATTTTCTTCAGTTTATTCAGTTGATCTGTTGTGTGTGTCTGTGTGTTGTGTGTGTCTGTGTGTAGATGTGTGTTGTGTGTGCCTGTGGGTTCTGTGTGTCTGTGTGTTGTGTGTGTCTGTGTGTAGATGCGTGTTGTGTGTGTTGTGTGTGTCTGTGTGTAGATGCGTGTTGTGTGTGTTGTGTGTGTCTGTGTGTAGATGCGTGTTGTATGTGTCTGTGTGTTCTGTGTGTCTGTGTGTTGTGTGTAGATGTGTGTTGTGTGTGTCTGTGTGTAGATGCATGTTGTGTGTATCTGTGTGTCTGTGTGTTGTGTGTTTCTGTGTGTCTGTTTGTTGTGTGTGTCTGTGTGTTCTGTGTGTAGATGCGTGTTGTGTGTGTCTGTGTGTTCTGTGTGTCTGTGTGTAGATGTGTGTTGTGTGTGTCTTTGTGTTGTGTGTGCATGTGTGAAGATGCGTGCTTTGTGTGTCTGTGTGTAGATGCGTGTTGTATGTGTCTGTGTGTAGATGCGTGTTGTGTACATGTCTGTGTGTAGATGTGTGTTGTGTGTGTGTCTGTGTGTAGATGCGTGTTGTGTGTGTACATGTCTGTGTGTAGATGTGTGTTGTGTGTGTGTCTGTGTGTAGATGCGTGTTGTATGTGTCTGTGTGTTCTGTGTGTCTGTGTGTTGTGTGTAAATGTGTGTTGTGTGTGTCTGTGTGTAGATGCATGTTGTGTGTGTCTGTGTGTCTGTTTGTTGTGTGTGTCTGTGTGTTCTGTGTGTAGATGCGTGTTGTGTGTGTCTGTGTGTTCTGTGTGTCTGTGTGTAAATTTGTGTTGTGTGTGCCTTTGTGTTGTGTGTGCCTGTGTGAAGATGCGTGTTTTGTGTGTCTGTGTGTAGATGCGTGTTGTGTGTGTCTGTGTGTAGATGCGTGTTGTGTACATGTCTGTGTGTAGATGTGTGTTGTGTGTGTGTCTGTGTGTAGATGCGTGTTGTGTGTGTACATGTCTGTGTGTAGATGTGTGTTGTGTGTGTGTGTCTGTGTGTAGATGCGTGTTGTCTGTGTCTGTGTGTAGATGTGTGATGTGAATGTCTGTGTGTAGATGCGTGTTGTGTGTGTTTGTGTGTAGATGTGTGTTGTGTGTGTATGTGTGTAGATGCGTGTTGTGTGTGTCTGTGTGTAGACGCCTGTTGTGTGTGTACATGTCTGTGTGTAGACGCGTGTTGTGTGTGTACATGTCTGTGTGTGTCTGTGTGTTGTGAGTGTCTGTGTGTAGATGTGTTTTGTGTGTTCTGTGTATAGATGAGTGTTATGTGTGGCTGTGTGTAGATGCGTATTGTGTGTGTGTGTGTGTGTGTGTGTGTGTGTGTGTGTGTGTGTGTGTGTGTGTGTGTGTGTGTGTGTGTGTGTATTGAGCCCAGTCTCGTTGCATTATTCCACAGTCCTGAAGGCGATCCGGATCGTATTCAGTCCCAAAAGTATTGCTCCTTGCTGTATGTGTTTAGGTATGTAGTTGCGTGTTGTGTGTGTCTGTGTGAAGATGCGTGTTGTGTGTGTCTGTGTGTAGATGCGTGTTGTGTGTGTGTATTGAGCCCAGTCTTGTTGAAGTATTCCACAGTCCTGACGGCGATCCGGATCGTATTCAGTCCCAAAGTATTGCTTCTTGCTGTATGTGTTTAGGTATGTAGATGCGTGTTGTGTGTGTCTGTGTTAAAATGCATATTGTATGTGTCTGTGTGTAGATGCGTGTTGTGTGTGTGTGTATTGAGCCCAGTCTTGTTGAAGTATTCCACAGTCCTGACGGCGATTTGGATTGCATTCAGTCCTAAAGCGTTGCTACTTGCTGTATGTGTTTACATGTCTGTAGATGCGTGTTGTTTGTATCTGTGTGTAGATGTGTGTTGTGTGTGTCTGTGTTTAGATGCGTGTTGTGTGTGTCTGTGTTTAGATGCATGTTGTGTGTGTCTGTGTTTAGATGCAGTTGTGGGTGTATTGAGCCAAGTCTTGTCGAAGTATTCCACAGTCCTGACAACGATTTGGATTGTATTCAGTCCCAAAGGGTTGCTACTTGCTGTATGTGTTTAGGTATGTAGATGCGTGTTGTGTACATGTCTGTGTGTAGATGTGTGTTGTGTGTGTGTCTGTGTGTAGATGCGTGTTGTTTGTATCTGTGTGTAGATGCGTGTTGTGTGTGTCTGTGTTTAGATGCGTGTTGTATGTGTCTGTGTGTAGATGCGTGTTGTTTGTATCTGTGTGTAGATGCGTGTTGTGTGTGTCTGTGTGTAGATGCATGTTGTTTGTATCTGTGTGTAGATGCGTGTTGTGTGTGTCTGTGTTTAGATGCGTGTTGTATGTGTCTGTGTGTAGATGCGTGTTGTTTGTATCTGTGTGTAGATGCGTGTTGTGTGTGTCTGTGTGTAGATGCATGTTGTGTGTGTCTGTGTGTAGATGCGTGTTGTGTGTGTCTGTGTTTAGATGCGTGTTGTGTGTGTCTGTGTTTAGATGCGTGTTGTGTGTGTCTGTGTGTAGATGCGTGTTGTGGGTGTATTGAGCCCAGTCTCGTTGAAGTATTCCACAGTCCTGACGGCGATTTGGATTGTATTCAGTTCCAAAGCGTTGCTACATGCTGTGTGTGTAGGTGTGTAGATGTTTGTGTCGTTTGCTAACAGGACTAGCTTTATATCTTTAATTTTTTTAATTTTTTAATAACATTTATGGCAAGTAGATCATTTATATGGTGGTCAACATTGAAACTTGTCTTTTGTAAAGACAATATTAGAGAGTACCTGACAGTATGTGATATACCTGACAGTAATGTCTTTAACAGAACTATGTTTAAACACATAGTCAGATTTAAACCGAATTTTTAAAATAATATTTTAATTCCTTATTTGTATAATTTCTAATATCATTAAATACGTTCTGTGGTTTTACTAAAACATATAAGTATGAAAAACTACATTTAATTTGTGTGCTAGGAAATAAAAATATTTTTATTTCCGACTAGTATAATTTATAATATCAATGAAACGGTTTTGTCGTTTGAAATCCATATCTTCGCTTCCTGAATTGTAACATAACTCATTTTGTTAATGCCTGTCAAAAACATGTTAACAACTGTACTGTGAGTGCCTATTAAGCCATTTTCTCATGTGTCTGTCTGCAGTGTGGATATTTGAATAATCAGTTGCTCCAAAAAGCCTTTGTATTTACTTCTAAACAGATACATTTATAAAATATTGTTCAGCGATAAGGACAGTGAAATGTGGAACCGATTAAGTGAGAAATAATAATCTAAACCAAAGATAAAATTACACATAAGCTCAATACTATATATTTTTTTCCATCAGTTGGAGGGGGGGGGGTTAACATTTATATATGCATAATGTTAGTAATTTGACTTTAGTGTTACGTGTCGTAAATCACTTCCAATCGAAGCAAATAGATAATCAACACTGATTAAAATTTAACTAATTTAATTTGATGAAAAGAATATTAACAGATGTTACAATCAATATACAAAAATTACAATAATTTTAAACACTACTTGTATCTCATTTTACTTATTCGGTGTGTTTTGACTAACATACCCAAAAATGTCAGTCAGTACCTATATACAATTCTTGGTCAGACCACACCAGGGCTCAAACCTAAATCTTTAACATCCGGAGCAACACTTTGGGAACTGAGCTACAATAGTTATTTTAAGGTGATAAGTTATTGTAATCATTCACACACTTAAAAATGCGCCAAGTCAAGACATTAATTAAGCAGATGTTGTAATTTATAAATTGTAACTATTTTGGAATATCTTAGTTGGATGTCGGTTTATATGTGATAAATTTTAATAATGATCTTATATAAGTTAATATAAATGCAAAATAGTAATAACGGTGACACTAGAGCATATAACAAATGGTGTCATTTACTATTAACAATGTGTGTTATTGTGTCGTGTTCTTGGTTATGTCAGTTGTTGTGTGTTTTTGGTGGTTGTGTTTTTGTGGATCTAATAATTACTGTGTAATCTTGGTATTTTTAAGTGATGTGTTTATGATAACTATGGCTGTTACTTTTTATGGTGACTATGGCTGTTATGTGGCTGTTATATGTTCATTTTTTTCAATTCTTGTTGTGTGCGAATAGAGCCTCTGGTTATTGTTTGCAATATGTTGTTCTAATAAATTATTGGGCGCACTATGGTTAATATTCTGTGTTTTTGGTGGCTTTGTTTACATAAATATATATATTTATAAAGTGTGTGTGTGTGTGTGTGTGTGTGTGTGTGTGTGTGTGTGTGTGTGCGTTCTTATGGCCTTGGCTCTAAATACTGTACTGTTATATACGGATTGTTTCGTTTTTGCTGGCTCTCATTGGTGTGTGTGTTCTTGCTGACTCTAGCTAATAGTGTATGTCTCTTGCAGTCGGGTTTTCCTTGCTGGCCCAAGTTGTTGTGTTTTTATTGCTGCATCTGCTGTTGTTTTGTTGATGGTTTTTCGTGTTGTCTTGATGTTGGTGACCTAGGTTCAAATTGTTTTTCTTGGTCTCTGTGTTTGTATGTTCTCGGTATCTATGGTTGTTGTTATGGAGATTAAGTATCGTATCACTGTTGACGAGCACATTTAAATAAACTCTTCAAATCAATAAAAAGAACTACGATGAACAGGAGGAAATTTAACCATTCGGCTTTTTATCTTTTTAAAATAAAAACACAAAAACTTTCAAGTGTAAAATATATTACAAAACAAAATGTCAATGTCAAAAGTTCTATAAAGCCGAAAGGTATATGTACTTCTTTTTTACTTTTGTAAAGTTAGATTTGTTTACAGTAATACATAATCCGCAATTACATAATTCAAAACACTTTTATGTCTAAATGTGCACATCTGGCACATCAAAATTTAACTGGTATTTGTGTTATATATTTACTGATTTTACAAACAAGTTTGTGTGATTTTCATATACTATTAAAAACCATGCTTCTACTTTAGAATGTATATTTTAGTTATCCTGATTCTGGAGATGTAAGAAGAATTCTTCTTCAAAAGAAATTCAATGATAAAAGACAGAAAGATCATCAGTAATAAAAATTGCTGCATTATGTGAAACTGCTGCAATTTTCTGAATTGAATCTCATGTTAACATAAGAAGATTTGGCTGTAAACAACCATGGTAATAATGAAACATAAGGTTATTATTATCCCCCTTGTCATTTTAGAGCTCAACCCTGCATAATGTCTAATTTCCGATTCATTGCATAGCTTTGTAAAGTTGTATCTACATACCAACTTTCATATCTGAAAGTCAATTAGCACATGGTCTATAGCACAAAATCACTTAACCATGTCAACATAGGGATATCCCGTGTCATTTAAACCTTAAAACCTCGATCTTCATAGCCTCACATGAAAAATGTTTATAATTCGATTCTATGGTGTTTAGCTTTTGTTTATTAATATAATAATGTGGCGGGGGGGGGGGGGGGGGGCGTTGATAGGTGATGAGAAGCTCAGTCTGTAGAGTATCTCGCTATTATTGGGAATGTCCAGGGTTGGAGTCTTGGTTTAATCGCTGCATTTTATTCCTTTCCTGTTACATTTGGAGCCAGTCCGACCATTGGAAGTGGTCTACCAACAGGTTAGTCCCAAGGTAGGACGTCGTAGTTTCGATTCACAGTTAATACTTTAAGAGAGTTACTTTCCTTTTCGCTTCAAGGTAAAAATTTTGGCCA
The DNA here is from genome assembly GCA_029721355.1 of Tegillarca granosa. Taxonomy (NCBI): domain Eukaryota; kingdom Metazoa; phylum Mollusca; class Bivalvia; order Arcoida; family Arcidae; genus Tegillarca; species Tegillarca granosa. Next base: position 41,645,625 of record CM056602.1, read on the forward strand.
CCAAAAGTCCCATATACAAGTCATAGATGACTTTTTAAAAAGCTAAAAATCCTGCTTTGTTTATGCTATATTGTAAACTGTCACTGATTTGATATATGAAAAAGGGAAGCGTGAAGAAAACTGCTATTCTCTGCATAGCTTTTTAGTAGCTACAGATATTAACGAAATTTTATTAAAATAAGTCCTGTTATTCATTGGAACATAACATCGGAACCCTTACTCTAACCCTTGTACGAAATGTCGTCAGAGTAAGTCCTGTAAATCACTGAACCATTATATCGGAACCCTAACTCTTAACCTTGTACGAAATTTCATCACAGTAAGTCTTGTTAATCATTAGAGCATAACATCGGGACCCTAACCCTTGTAAGAAATTTCATCATAGTAAGTCCTATTAATCATTGGACCATAACATCGGAACATCTTTTTTGTAACCGCAATCAAACTCCTGAAGGCACAAAAATGCAATCTTATTCTACAACCTTAGAATGAATTAATTATTAAATAAAACGACGTTCCTAATTTTCAAAAGCATCCGTGAGGAACTGAAGAACGTATTTCGATTTTAAATTGTTTTTTTCTTTCAAGTATACAAAAATTGAATCATATTCAAAGTACCTATTTATTATCCATGTGGAAATCAAATGACCCAAATACTTCTTCAAGATTGGAATATGTTGTTTCACAATGTTTAATGCTTGAAAGTTTAATGATTCTTATTGTCGTTGTGGCCCTGTCAAAAAAAAGAAGATACTTATGTTTAATTTTACGAATGTTTAATTCTCTTTTCTTATGTTAAATTATTCAAAGATTACCTTGCAAACCATATGTAAACTTTCCAACACAATGAAGTCTTTTTTATTATTGGGGACAAAATTTAAATATGGAATTAAAGTTGTTAAAATTACATTAATACAAAGTATAATATCTTTATTTTGCTGTATTTTTATACGTTCAGATTTTTCTCCTTTTTCTTTTCTTCATATAACAAAGTAATATCTGTTTATGTATTTATAGCTTCATGATGAGGTATAAATATATTACATTCGCAGAAACTCGATTAAATAAGAGCTTTGACTCCTGATCTGAAATCATTTATCGGATGATTTCATTATGCGAGCCAACGGAAGACAAAAGAGACGTGAAAATAAATAAAACAAAACCAATCAAATGTACTAATCAAACAATATCGAGTCTAATGCCTGTAAACGTGCTCCAAGAATAGATAAGAAATTCCTGTTGATCAATAGAAATATAACAAATACCTGCTAAATTTTGATGCGCCATATGTGATCATTTCGGAAAATCAAACCTCATCAGTGACACTAAGGACCGAAAAAAGTGTCATAGATAGAAAAAAAAAATGGGTCAAAGACTCAATGGGCCGGGTTGTTTTTTAAATTTCTATTGAATGGGTGTAAAGTGTGGATGAATTATAAATAATTGCACAAAGCAAGGTGCACAAGTTTTTTTTTTTATACTTCACAGAAAGTCATAAAATGGGGAAAAGGTCCAACAATGACAAAATATATGAAAGAGCAATGAAACAAGTATATATATATGTACCGTATAACTGGAAATTTACGCGGTTATTCAATTTTCGCGTATATTCGCGGTCACATCTTCACCGCGAAAATTAGAATCGCGTAATATACCCGAGTCACTAAAGTTACTTAATTACCGGCGGTTACTTGTTTTAATACGTAACTTCTTTACCTGTATCGGAGCACCTGTGGTTACTTTTAACTGTTTCCACTATGAGGGTATTGATTTAGTATAAAAATAAATGCAGTGAATACTATTCTTATGCAGTTTTTGTCAGCTCATAAGTAATTTTGGTTTAGCTGGGAGAGGATGTCGATACTTAGATTTGTCAAGAAAAAGGATGAAACGGGGGGAATTCTACCCAACCCGAACGGACAATTGTCAGCATGTTTGAGTCCAAAAGCAATTAATGAATGTAATGATCAATTTACTGAAGCTGTGATGAAGTCAAAAACTCCCGAGTCATTGAAAAAACGTGGAACATATTCAAATTATTCTCCAAGTGATCGAGCAAGAATTGGAAAATTTGCCTTGGAAAATGGACCAGCAAAAACAATAAAGAAATTTCAATCGGAATTCAGCAATTTAAAAGAATCAACTGTAAGAAGTTTAAGGGATAGCTTCAAGAAAGAATTAACTACAAGAAAACGTAAACTTGACTTTAATGACGAAAACATAGAAAACTCAGAAATTCATATCGACCAATTACCAGGAAAGAAACGCGGTAGAAAAACTTTACTTTTAGATGATATGGAAAACAAAGTTCAAATTTATCTGAAAAACTTAAGAAAATCAGGGCGTGTAGTAAATACTGCTATTACAATAGCCGTCGGTAGGGAATCGTAATGTCTGAAAACAGATCGTTATTAGCAGAACATGGTGGCCATATTACATTGACAAAATGATGGGCTTATTCATTGCTTCAGCAAATGGATTATGTTAAACGCAGAGGTAGTTGCACAACAAAAACTCAAATATCGGATGAAAAATTTGATGAACTAAAATTTGAATTTCATGACCGAGTCAAGAAAATAGTGGATGAACATAATATTTTCCCTGATTTGATATACAACTGGGATCACACTGGCCTAAATTACGTACCTGTGTCAAATTGGACAATGGAGGTAGAAGGATCAAAGAAAGTACCGATAGTTGGATTGGACGACAAAAGGCAAATTACTGCTGTTTTTTGCAGGTCAGTTTACTTTACATACCAGTATGAGTTGGGTGAAAATATTAATGATATAATCATGACATATTGTTTGTAAATAAAGACTTGTAACAAGTAAATATCAATAAAGTAGTGCTGTACAAAATTAACACTGGTATAATATGTAATAAATAACCAACTAAATATTAAATAAATAATAAATGAGAGAGAGAGAGAGAGAGAGAGAGAGAGAGAGAGAGAGAGAGAGAGAGAGTTTCACTTTTCAATGATAGTGTGATAAAATTTAAGTACCGAGGGTATTTTACTTTTGTATTTTCAGGGACAATGACTTGGGAATTTCTGGCTCCACAAGTGATCTACCAGGGACTTACGTCAGCATCCTTATTACGAGTTTTCATTAGCATGGAATGTGACACACAGTCCAAACCATTGGGCGAATACTGAAAGACAAACTCTTTATACTGAGAAAACTCTTGTTCCACATATGAAACGTATGAAACAAAAACTAAGGCTACCAGATATTCGACGTTTTCCGGGCACAAATGACCGACGACTTTCTTGATGATCTAAGAAAGAATAACATTTGTGTTGTGAATGTCCCAGCTTCATGCACAGATAGGCTGCAGCCGATGGATTTGACCGTTCAAAAAGTGGTGAAGGACAAATTAAAAGACAGATTTCAAATTTGGTATGCGTGTCAGATTTGTAAACAGATGGATAAAGGGACGGATGTAAATAATTTAGACCCTGTTGATCTCAGACTTTCTATCTTAAAACCAATGTCTGCAAGCTGGCTTGTGGAAGTTTACAAGGATATCCGATCCGATAAAGGTCTTATTTATCAAGGTTTTGAATAAGCAGGTCTTTCGAAAGTTGTTGACTATGTGTTCAAGGGTTAACCACATTGATACCTTGTATTGTATATATATTCAGTGGATCAAATATTATTTTCCCAAACAATTCAAAGTTCAATAAACTTTTTGACATTTAAGGGGTAAATTTTATGTATTATGTGTATTTATAATCTAATGAAATTGTTCAAAGGTAGATGGAATTAAAGGTCTAGATTTATGTTTTTCGATTTCACCTTTATAACAACCGGAAGTTGAAATTACATTTCTTGATCTGAATGACCTGGGAGAGCGAAAACGGTTAGATAGTTATAATTTTTTCTTAAACACCTTCAACCGCGAAAACAAAAATCGCGAAAATTTTGATAGGGCTTTTTACTAAAAAATTGCAAAAATTTCATACCGTGAAAATTACCAGTTATACGGTATTAGGAAAATCGCTATCATTTTAACATCTTCTAAAAAATACAGTAAATTGAAAAAATGTACACCAGAAACTTTACATTTGAATGGACTGGATGAGATGGACAGTACAGGACAGATAGGCAACAGGGTGACAGCACTAGCTTTCCACACTTTCATCCATTAGCTAATAAACCAATGACTTTTAGAACATAAACATTTTTGTAGTTTTCTTTCATATATGTATAATAATCCTATTTTTTTTTAAAGATTTGAAATTTAAAACCTGTCACAGTAGGATGTAATGGCATAAAGGTTCACTACATCATTTAAAGTCAGGTGCACATCTTTGATAATCTTTTGATATATACAGTGCAAAGTCACTAAGTAAAAAATTCTGGAAAAATGGAATATAATTTCTGAAATATTTCCAAAAAGTCGGGTGCATATCTTCAATATTTTTAGAAACACTATGTGAAGTTTAAAGGTTTTTGATTGAAAACTGTAAGAGGAGTTGAGTTCACAAAGTAGGTACCCCAGTTGAAATACTTGCTAAAAAAAGACTGTTTCAAAGTCTGGAAAATGGAGAAAAAATCTGGAAATATTTCCATAAAGTCAGGTGCACATCTTTAATATCTATAGAAACATCCTGTGAAGTCTCAAAGTTTTTGGTTAAAAAAGGACGAGTTGAGTTCACAAAGTAGGTACCCCCATTCAAAAACTGGTTAAAAAGTGACTAAGTTTTAAAGTCTGGGAAAATGAGAAAAAATCTTGAAATAATTCCATAATTTCAGGTGCATATCTTCAATATATATATAAACATTCTGGGAAGTTTCAAGGTTTTTGGTTGAAAACTGTAGGAGGAGTTGAGTTCACAAAGTAGGTACCCTATTTTCCCCGCCCGCCCGACATTTACCATACTATAAACCGAATTTGCACTCCGTGCAACCCGGCCAAAAAAAAAGCCAAACAGTTGAAAAATAATTCATCTTAATTTCCAAAATTATATGAATCCAAATCCAGATAAGGAATGCTTTGCATGAAGGAACAGACTTTAGTTTTAAATAAATTTCAAAAATTATGACGGCTGAAAATTTTGCTAAATGGTAAATAGTCATAAAGCAGCAACTTCACAGATATAAATTTTGAAACATATTCGTCAAGCTTAACATATATCTATCTAAAATTTATATTAAAATTGATCTTTAACATTATTTAGATCTATAAAAACTATATAGCTTGTATAATTGTCTAACTGCAAAACAGATACAAGATAAGAAATAATCTCTCCGATAAGGGGAAATATTTTGGAATGTAAGGTGGTACATTATCTATCCAGTTAAGCACTGTACACGTTTTTACTTTCAATGTTTACATACCACAACTATATTTGCAGTATACGGGTACGTTTTTCACGTAACATTTTGTTTAAGAAAACTATTATTCAATCGTCGCTGTTCATAATTATATTTCCTGAAAAGAGTCCACACACTCGCCAGATTGTAGCTTCATTGCATAACCGATTATTTAAACGATGTTGTTTTATCTAATTTTTCTCTTTTTCTTAAAAAACCCTTTTTTTCAAAGACATATAACAGTTGATATGGTCCATGAAACGAACGAAATTAACAGTAAAATTTTATTTTTACATGAAAAGAAGAAAATATGTTACAACGAACTTTTAACGTACCATTTAACAAAATTTTCAGCTGCCTTAAATTCTAAAATTTGTTTAAAACTAAGGTTTGTTCCCTCATGCAAAGCATTCCTTAGCCGGATTTGGATTTATAAAATTTTGGAACTTAAGATTCATTATTTTTCAACTGTTTGGCTCATGTTTTTCATTATCAAACTTTTCGGTCTAAGTGTCACTGATGAGGAATGAATTTCCGTAATGTGCACATCTGGCACATCTAAATTCAACTGGTATTTGTGTTATATATTTTATGTTCTGTAAAAATTTTATATAAAAGGGGGAAAAACTTCTTCCTTTGTTTAACATGAGGGATTCTTGGGTTTTTTAAAAATAACACATAATAAACAATACAATTTACTTCACCGGATTTATTCATTATTTCATTCATAAGAATCATTGAAAGACGTTTGACAACTGAATCACTTTAACCAACCGCAAGTTAAAGCAATCCTTGCAAAAATATTCTTTGTACTTCTATAGAAGTCTTCTTAAAATTTTCATAAGTTCAACTTTACCCGTTTGTGTTACGGAAAGATAAAGACTTTTGTAAAAGTAATTTATTCTCTATTTTTAACATAATATCTCTCTATCACATATAATAAGTTCGTATCCTTGCCGTAACACGATGACCAACCCATCTGTACAATCTTTTCTTACGACTTTCCGCATCTGAATACACGTCTTTTTTATATTTTAAGAAATCCCGTTTATTTTGAAAAATGCTGTTCCTAATTAAAATGTTTCTTTTTTATTAAACTCAAAATATATGCTTTGAGCATTAAAACATAATTATAACGAGCGTAAATGCCACCTGCTGCCCATCGAACAAGAATTCTTCCCATCATTGTGTACATATAACAGTTGTCCTACAAAATTCACCAGAGTATATTGTATTTGTTGTCATGAGCAATCTACAGGTTTCAGAAATGATTCAGTTTCTGGTTCCGTTTCATTTTGTAATGGCGATAATGGCTTTCCACTATCCTCATTTTTATCTTGTGGTTCTTGTGGATGGGTGTAAAGAGACATGACCATTCCAAAAACAGAGGCTAGTAAAAACATAATACCTTAAAATGAAAAAAATATACAATTATACAATATCAAAAACACGATGGCAATAATATAAATCTATGTCATAATAATTAATATTAATATTAACTACGATATAGATTTTTAAAAGTTTTACTTTTGTACAGTGTCTGTCTTTAACCAGAACAAAAGTGGCGTTTCGCACTGTCCAATTTGTTTTCGTATTGCTAATGTTTCTTAAGGTCTTTTTTTTTTGTTTTGTTTTGTTTTTCAGACAAACTTATTATTATGAAATAAAGGTTGTCTTTATAGTTTTCAATTTTGTTTTCTACTTGCTGTTAAAGTAGAAACATGCCATTTTTAGATCAATAACTTTTAAATAAGCGATTAATTGTGTTTGTCAAATCATTGAAGTATTAAGCTTGTGTTAAATGTAAGTAAAACCATTTAAACTTGGATTTAGAACATTGTCTAAAATTTATAACAATTTTAATATTTCTATATTTCCTTTCATTAAGTATATTTTATAACATGGCTGAGACATCTGTTTGTGTTTTGGATTTTTATCATTGTTTTAGCTTTAAGTAAAATTTTCAATATTTATGTTTACTACGGTATTTATGTCGACATATTCTATGTATACTGATATTAAAGGCTGTACACATAACATAAAAAACCAATCTGAACACAGACATTAACTTTTTTGTGGATAATCACAAACTCATTTATATTATCAGTGCGTTTTAAGAGTTAAGTGTTTTATACTTAGTTTCGATATTTTTATTAGTATTCTCCTGATCGCTATCAGCTGTAGGAATTTATCTTTCATGTTTCCGATCTGCCATATTCAAGCGCGTCTAATAAAGCGCGAGATTGTTTTAACTTTTTTTATTAATAATCAAACACACTGGTCCATGTCTAAATTACCATCCTAAAAGCAAAAAATTTGGCTGCTTCAGTAATACAACTGAGCATTCACAAGGGATGTGAGGCCGTGTGCTCCGGAAGGACAGGTACGTCCTTTCTAGCCAGCTACACCAAAAGGTTAAAAAGATGTGCTGAGAATGATATTTCCAAAAATGTCGTGTTTTTTAATATAATTTATATGCATTCACCCTTTCAAATGCAATTGTTCAAAATGTCCCAAACAAAAACAATATTAACAAACAAACAAAATTAATGTTTTATGTAAAAGAAACGTGTGTGTGTGTGTGTGTGTGTGTGTGTGTGTGTGTGTGTGTGTGTGTTCGCATCTAAATGTAATTTATATGCAATGGTTTTGTGTTTTCATCTTAAAAACATTTTTCTATATATTTTTTTCAATTATTACAATAGCTATTTGAAGCTGTATTTAATAATTTTCCACAATTTTACCCATTAGAAAAATATTATTATTAATTTTATATATGACTTAACAGTTTTCATACTTTGGGATTGTGATTAGATCGTGAACTAGTACGTTTGTTATTGATAATTTTATGGGGTCGAGATTAGAACGTAAACTGATAAGTTTGTGTTTAATTAGCTTTTGGATCGAGATTGGAACGTTTTTGTTTGATTTACTTTTGGATCGAGATTAGAACGTTTGTGTTTGATTTACTTTTGGATCGAGGTAAGAACGTTTGTGTTCGATTTACTTTTGGATCGAGATTAGAACGTTTGTGTTTGATTTACTTCTGGATCGAGATTAGAACGTTTGTGTTTGATTTACTTTTGGATCGAGATTAGAATGTTTGTGTTTGATTTACTTTTGGATCTAGATTAGAACGTTTGTGTTTGATTTACTTTTGGATCGAGATTAGAACGTTTGTGCTTGATTTACTTTGGGATCGATATAAGAAGGTGAACTGGTACGTTTGTGTTTGATTTATGCCAGAATTTATATATCTGATTCTGTTTCTATTTAAATAATATCAATTAAAAAATAAGTTCATGGTTTCATAAATTTCCAACTGTTTGGTTTATTTTATGTATCAGGCAACTTTCTTTCGGTTCCCAGTGTCACTGATGAGGAATAACTGAAATGTACACATCATAAATGACTAGGTAAAAAATACTAAAAGCTATGCATTTTTTGCTAATTTTCTATTCAAATTTATACTTATATCTTAAACAACTTTTCTATACGTTTCTATTTTTAGCACCCATTTGTAGGATGTGATTTCAGTTTAGATATTTAACTTTTATCTATGTAACTGTTATTTGCAGACATCTTGATTACTGTTGTATTGTACCTCCTAAATATATAACACAAATACCTGTAAAATCTTTATGTGACATATGTGCACATTTCGGAAAATCATTCCTCATCTTTGACACTAGGGGCCAAAAAGTTTGATAGATAAAAACATGAGCCAAAAAGTTAAAAATTGATGTATCCAAAGTTCCAAAACTATATGAATCCAAATCCAGCTAAGAAATGATTTGCATGAGGGAACAGACATTAGTTTTAAATAAATTTCAAAAATTAAGACGACTGAAAATTTTGCTAAATGGTATATTTTCTGACAGCACAAAGTACTGCCTTAATGTTTATTAAGTTTATATAATAGGCTGGAAGCCCAACATGCCAAGTTTCCTCCCTGAACATCTGTATTTTTATAAAGAATAAAAGAAAAACCATCTTGTCTTGGATGAGAAAAACATTTTTATAGTTTGCTACAATATTTTTCTAGCGAGTCTTTCTCTTGTTACATGTTTACAATTCAGCTTAAAAATACCTAAACTTTTTAGCTTTATTTAAAATTTTAGAGATTTCTCGATGTCTTTGATGTCGACATTTTTTTAGATGAATAACACAAATTCCTGTTAAATTTTTATGTGCCAGATGTGCACATTTCGGAAATTTATTCCTCGTGTAAGATTTGAGGCTTGATTCTTTTCTGTTAAGAATCGCAGCATTTAAATTAAATACTAACAACAGTACTGTGCTTAAATTCATCAAAGTTAAGAAATACTTTCAATGCTTTTCACCTTCAATTAAATTATTTAAAATATTTTATTTAATTTATTACTGAAATGCTTTTATGAAGTTTCCATTGTTAAATACAGACTTTGCATTCCAAGTTTGGTTCAATTTTTTTTTTATTTTTTATTTTTATGACGGGTGTAGCTAGCTAGACATGAGGTACGGGTGTAGCTAGCTAGGCAGGAAGTGCTCACCCTTCCGGAGCACCCCGTCTTACTTCCTTGAAGAAAATTCACGCGTATAACTAGTTTGCCAGTTTTCAAAGTTATTTCTTTAGGGGGTGGGGGTGGGGATGTGATTTTGGTATGACTCGTACGTTTGTGTTTTATTTATTTTTTAACAGTCCAGCACAATTTAAGAAGTTTTTTGACATTTTGCAGCAAAATCATAAACGCCGGAAAGCCGAATTATAGACAGAAGATTTAAGATTTATTAGTAAAATATAAATGTATCAACAATTTTTGATAATTAAATGCTTTCAACAAATCTTTCTAAAAAAACAATGCAAGATACGTTTTAAACAAAACTTCTATTACACAGAGTAAATAACGTAACGTTAAAACATATGGCACATATTTATACTTAATAACAACAACATTTATATAGCGATCACGTTAATAGACTTGAGTGTGTTATACTTATATTTCCTTTGATTTCAGGTCTCCTGATCACTATCAGATGCTTAAGTATATCGACATCATAATTATGAGTTCGTCTAATTAAATGTACTACTAACTACTTTGCCAACCTTTTTACCATTACAGATTTTATATATGTCTGTAGGAATGCTTTCAAACAAATACCGTTTTCCAAAAAAAAGAAAAGAAAAAAAGTCCGATATGAACTTCACAGAAAATGTTTAAATTTTCATCATTACATATGCTGACTATATACATTGTATATGTTTGAAGAATAATTAAATGAAAGAAGTTTTGTGAATAATACATTATATGACTTTATTTTTATTTCACTCTTTTGAATTCGATCATTTGAAAGCCTGTTTTCTCTTCTACAGCAGTAAAGAAAAAACGAAAAGAAATCAAATATTGAAGTTCTCTTTGTAGGAAGAAAGTTTTATACTAATTTTTTCAAAGTTATTTTGTTAATTAATAATAACAAATAAATATGGAAAATATAATGAATTCTACAGTTATTGGCATGAACACATTACAAAGTTCTATATCAAACAACTGCTGATGCCCTTTTTATATGATTGAAATAGAAATTAACTAGAGTTTTACTAACAATTTGTAACTTCATTTTAACATTTTGATTCGAACGATTTGCTTACCAGAAAATATAAAAATGTGTCCAAAGTTCCCAGATAACTTCTCTACGTAACCTGAAAAATTAGACAAACACACATTTACAGTCAAACTAGATTTGCTATTTGTGACGAAACAATTTTTATTAATTTTTAGAAGTGGTGCGTGGGTGTATAAGTGTTTCTGATCTGCATTGTACTAGTGCACACTAATTTCGATCTACAGACTGCTTGTTAACTTTGTCCGTGACATCGCAGATAAACATCGTAGACTACACATAAAATATCACCGAGCCATCCAGTTAAAGCCTTCGACAAGAAAATAACTTTTTTATTTATGGTTGACCGTTACATGACTCGAGATTAAACACTTGGTTGCCTCGGCCGCAGTCAAAATTAAACATGATACAGTATTTGTCGTTACTTAACACACAGTCGGCTATTTCTATAAGATTCTTAAACAGTAATGTCAAAAGTGATTCTTAAGTTTTGTTTTTGGTTTCTTTACCGATAGAATTTAAGGACGGTCCCTTACTGCAAGAGTAAAAGGAAGTACCCTAATCGCGAAATCTTAATTGAGTAATGCATTTTCTGACAGAAATAAATAAATTTCCTCTATTGAATGGATGAGAAAAAGTTAGTTTTGAATAAAAAATAATATGATCTGTCATACTTACTGCCAATAAGTAATAACTTTACTAAACTTTCTAATTGAAACTATAGACCTATAATTCCTTAAACGGATTTAGCTATACTTACTGCCAATAACCGGTCCAATTAGAAAGCCTACACCAGCTATAAACATAACAAGTCCAAAAGCCGATGCTAGATTGTGTATGCCAACAAGGTCAACACATATGCTACTCAACAAGGACCAAGTTCCTCCGGAATATAACCCGAGAATTACAGAATAAGCCAGCTTTCCTCCATAGTGAATCACGAATACTGGTAATATCATAGTTAAAATTCCTAAAATTCCATAACAACCAAAATATAATGTTTTAGGGTCTATAGCGCCACCAACCGCTGCGAGTCCGGTAAGTATCCTTGATACCAAACTACCGAAGCCCATCGCAGATATCATTAAAGATGCTTCGACTAAGGACGATCCGTTTTCATGGAAATAGTCCGGAAGGTACATAATGTTTATAGCTAAACTTATACACCATGATAGAATACTAGCCAAATATAAAGTGAAAGCTTTGTTGTAGAGTGTCATCAGGTACTCATACAGTGTTTTACATATAGCCCGACATGTAAACTTCTGTGACGGGCTTATCTGTTTCCGTCTCTCTTTTTCTGTGGGATGTGGCCGTAGTAATGCTCCAAAGACACAAGTCTGGAATGCAACAGCACCAAGGAGTAAGAATGATCCATGGAAACCATACACGTCATAAAAGGCTTGTGTCATTGGCGGAAATGTTATAGTAGCTAATCCGGAACCCGTAACAGCTACACCAGTCGCCAAAGTCCGACGCTTCTCAAAATAGAAACCAAGAACTATCACAGAGCCTGTATATGCTAAACACTGACCGATACCTGAAATCATAACCAGATATGATATGTAAATTATGAAAAAATAGTTGTGTCAGTAGCTACAGTAAACTAAAACTAAGAAAGATATGCTTATGAAACACAGCAGGAAAGAGATAATGAAAACCCATGAGACAAAAAAATCTGCTGAAAATTTGCGGTTTAGTTGAATGCGTGGTTGCTATTTAATGCACAATAAAGGCTGCAAAATACAATCCAAAAAAGAATAATTCTATCAGAAAGTGGCCTTAAGTTAATCATAATCTACGAGAAGATTTGTTTCTCTTAGGTAAATATAGTCTTTAGATTGCTAAGAGTAAACAGGATACATCTAGTTTGAGACTCTACAAAATTAATAACTAGTGTCTAAATGCTCTTTTGTTAAAAACAATGTTAATATAAGATCTAAAGGGTAGAATATACATACCTGCAATAATACCATATGTTAAAAATAAAACATAGAACTGTTCACAATAAGCTGATGAAGCAAAGCCTATCAAGTTCAGTAGACCACCCAATACAACACAGACTCTGCAGGAAAATTTGTTTATTACAAAACTGGATAGAGGACCTGAAAATAAAGCACCAATATTTTATAAATTAATGTTCATTTTTTTAGCTATTTGCGAAGAGACCATTTTTGTATCTATCTCAACGATTAAACAATCCGGGACATTTTAATGAAATACCCTGTACAACATGACGATTAATAGACAGCGAGTATAATTGTTTGCATCATAACAAAACTTTAAATATCCCTCAGTATAACACATATATAATAGTTTGGACAAGTCTGTACCTAAACGCCGAGTTCTTGGAGAAAGAACAGTCAATAACTATTCTGAAGTCCTGGGTCTTGGCCTGAACCGACCAGAATTGTAACCCCAACATCCCACATACGAGCACTGTACCAACAGAGCTACAGTAGTGGTAGAATGAAAGAAAGAAAATATGTATAAGTCTTTTATTGATTGTAGCATATCGTATTTAGTAAAATGTATTGAGGATAACATACGAGGGTTGTTTGATATGTAATCTGTATTCAATCAGAGCGCAATGATGTCAAAGATGCAGCAAAATCGGACCGACCAGTGACTGTAACAGGCAAGGCAAAAGTCATGAAAATAATTCAATGTGATGGCATATATACCATTCGTAATATTGCTAAGTTGTTGGCATATCGCTATTGCGGTTACATTTCATTTTGAAGCCTATTTTGAAAGTACGAAAGATTTCTGCCAGATGGATCCCGCATATATTGACAGATGGTCAGATAACCAAATTTAATCAAAGACAATTGCAAACATTGCTTCTAGTGACGAAACATTGGTTCATTATTTCGAGCTAGTGAGAAAAATTGGAATCAAAATACGGTGAACTAAACACGGTAGTAAGGCCTGTAGTTGCCAAAAGAAACATAAGCAGAGAGAATGTTTTTACTGCATATTCTTCTCATGTGATGGTATAGCCTTATAAACTCCGATGGCAAAAGACAAAAGTGTTACAGGTCAGTATTTCCGAAATGTTATACTAAAAACCTCCAGAAATATCTGAAAAGACGTCCTATGTCAGGATTTAGGCATGTTCGTCTACTTCATGATAATGCTCCATTACATACATCTGATCTTGTGAAACAATTTTTAAGTCGGAGAAGCATACCACATCAACCATATTCTTCAGGTTTAGCCCCATGCGACTTTTTCCTATTTCCAAAACTTAATAAGTTCTTATCTGGTCGTGGTTACAAGTCCCAACAGAATTTGGCTCAGTTATCACTCAGTGCCTCACACAGCAATCCGTCACGCATTTCAGGAATGAAGATTGACATTATGTATTTCAAACCGCGGAGAATACTTTGAAGGGAATAAATGTTCATTTTACTATTTGTAAATCGCGTTTAAAAATCTTACAATACACACAACTCTCGTATCAAACTTGATGTCAATCGCCAGCAGATTATACTCTTAAACTTTACTCTTCGTGATTTTATACAGTCATACAAATGCACATATTATATATTTGTATATATTATAGAAAAGTAACAACATTTCACAAATATATATATATATATATATATATATATATATATATATATATATACAGTACAGGCCTGTCGAAAGTTAAACACTTTAGTGCCGAATTAGTGCCGACTCGACAGCTCGTCTCGGCCCCTCGGCAGTTATGTCTCGGCCAATAGTAATCAACAGCTCGGCACCTTTTCGGCAGCTACTGTCCATCGCTCGTCTATTTTTCGGCCACTTTTTGACTGCTCGGCACTTTTCGGCTGCTCGGCACCTTTTCGGCCGCTCGGCTCCTCGGCAATTTTTCGGCCACTCGACTCCTAGTATCTAGAAAACATCACTTCATTAAACATGCCTGCAGTTACGCGTATATCGCAATATTTTTGAGAGAAAATTGTGAGATTATCTAACTCTGGAGTAAGTTAAAGAGAGATCAGTAGGAAAATTAGTAGAGAAGATAATATTTATATATCAACAGTGTCAGTGAACAAGTTTCTGCAGCGTTTTAGACGACTTTTTTCTAAATCAAAAGTTTGATGACAGGTGTTGGAGTCTGGCCCGATCTCGGAAACAATGTGTCTAAATAAAACTCCGTTTGTTCGACATTCTTTTGTCATGGTACTGAGAAGGTTTTGAACTTCGTGTAATGAAGCCAGGTATTTGATGATGACAGGGATTAACAGGTTAGGATTATGACACCTGATGTTTACCTGTTTAAGTACATTTAATGACTAAATTAAAACTGCGATGGCAGAAGTCCAGTTTTTTTCTCCATAATGGAATGTAAAAGATTTATGCAATTCTGGGGGAAAAATCACATATCTACTTTTCCGTCGTCGATATTTTTAATGGTATTTATTTATTTATTTATTTATTTATCTATTTATTTATTTATTATTGTTTGATTTATTTATTCATTTATTTATATATTTATTTATTTATTTATTTTTTATTATTTCTATTATTATTTTAAAATTTATTAAATTATTATTTTATTTATTTAATTTGCACTTATATTCCTTATCGTTAACGACTGATATATTTTATTATTATTATATACAATTAATCTTTCTCAGGTGTTAACTGTTAGACCACTCGTTAGCTAGTGGCCGAGACTCGGCTACTGAGAGGCCAAATGAACTGCCGAGTCGTGGACAGTTCAAAGTGCCGAGAAGCCGAAATAGTTGCCGAGACTCGGCTACCGAGTGGCCGAGCTGTGGACAGTTCTAGTTGCTGAGGGGCCGAGAGTTGACAACTTTTCGGCCACTAGCTGTCCACAGCTCGGCCCCTCGGTAGCTAAGTCTCGGCTCCTTTTCGACAGCTCAGTGTTAAACTTTCGACAGGCCTGTACTGTATAACATGCATAATAAATTCATAAATACAAATATATGTATACAGATGGCATATTAAATCAATATTGAATAAAGTCCATCTTTTTACTTATTTTAGAAATTTGAATAATAATAAACATGTTTTATATATATATATATATATATATATATCGCATTTGCAAACTTAAAAAATTGTCCACACAAGGGTCAATGTGTAACATATGAAGTCTTTTTTGTACGATTAATTAGTCCCATACCTGCTAAAGCAAAAGTACTGCAGAAGAGACTTCCTAACCACGCTGTAAGTGTAACAGACTGGTCATATCGTTGTAGTAGAGCAATATGGAGGACTCCAGCCGCATAAAACATGCTTCCACCAAGATATATGCTGCAAAACGAACATGCTAAAACAACCCAAGCAAACCTTGTGTCAGATTTCACCATCGCTTTCTGTTACGTCATCCTGCTGAAATAAATAGAAAATTATCATAAAATGTTACTCGGTATAGTCTTCATTCAATGATACCCCGTTTGTGCGAAACTGATTTCCATTAAGTACGGAACGCTTGGATGAGGCGTTTTTCCGTAATAATTGTCCTAATTTGTGACGTAATCGAATAAGTCAAATATATTTAACAACATAAAACCAAGTGGAGATGTAATGTATTGGTCACCATTAAGCGCCTAAATTTAGTTTATTTTTATCTCCTATAAATAAAAAGGATGTAGTATTTTAATAAGTCACTTCTGTTTTTTTTTCCCAAATTATGGGCTAAGTGAAATAAATCTCATAACGTTTCGACAGGTATAATGTTTAATCTGACATGAAAAACGGACTAATCAACAACATTAAGCGAAACATTATAAAATCATTTTTCTACTTTGTTCCAAATGTTTTTTCTTTGGAAAGAATGCACTAGTTATTTTAAAATATTATTTGTTCAATGGTAACGCGTTCGTCTTGAAAGCGAGAGGTTCGAATCCCGGACTGGTCATACACAAGAATTAAAATTTGAGATATTGCTTCCTCGTCTGGCGCTCGGCATTAGGAGGACAATGTATCACTTGTTCACCTGGTTCCAGGATAATGGACTAGGGGGTAAAATGCTTGTCTGCGGCATACTGGCTAGGTGAGGTAGCACCTTAGGAAAAAATCGCCCAGCTGTACAGAAGTAAAACACAACATGTCATTATACACACTCGCCCATCACACGCATACACGCATTTAGATTTAATCATAGAGATTCTTAACCTATCTTTCGTCACGAATAGCTAAACAATATTGCTAATCCGACATTAAATATTATTACAACAACAACAACAACAACAACAACAACAACAGAATAAACAAGCTAGTGTAAAGATCTAAGGGAAAATCTATACTAGTGATATCATTGTCATTTTCTTGATTTTTTTTCAAAAAGACTTAAGTTTACATTATCATCTTAGGTGATCTTATTTATTTACAAGTCACAAAACTGAACCAGTAAAAGTAACCTAATACAGCAGGAGTGGCTAAGTGTGGTTAATTTTGCTCAAATGCATTTAGAAGCAGACGATGTAATTATAACCCAAGAGCCATGTTTTTCCTCATTGATTAATACATATAAAATCTCTCATTTGTTGATGTATGTATAGAAATATTTTACAGGGTTAATAATTTTGGCACAAAAGTATTGAAACACCATATAAACATATTATTTAATATGTATTTAAAGAAATTACCTGCAGGTATATATGGCTTCCGTTTGTAGTGTTGAATTCAAAAGTAAGCTACAATCCATAGTGGTTAAACAGACGACTTAAACTTAATACACATAGTTATATGTGTATATTCCGATTCAGGAAATGGCTATATATGTAGATTCCGATATAGAAACAGTTATGTATTTTTAGTATCCCGGAAATTAAAAATGTATAGGGTTAATTAATTAATAGCTTGCATTAAATTACTGGTTTCTATTACAAACATGTTAACATGAAGCATAACATAACTGTAGTATGTCGTAAAAATTACTTGCAGTCTAAAATCTTTAAAACGAAAAACTATGAAAAATTCGGGTCAGTGACCAGCTGTTTTAGAAAGCTTTAAAAAACGTATTTCTATATCGGTGTAATAAAATCAAATTCATATTCATGCAAACAAAATAAAAACAGTTATCACTTGTCATTTTATACAAATTTATCAAACACAAAAATACCAGTTCTGGTTCAAATCACAATCCTTAACTATAAAAGCTCGCAAAGCAAGTTTAACATGTGGACTTTAACTTAAAAATTGAGGCCATTTGTTCCGGAGTGAAAGCGTCTCTCTCTGGCTAGCTAAAAACCGCCACGTGTGATAATAAAACTGACAACGAAAGGCGCATGTAACTATAAAACGTCAAATATTCTTTTCAGCAACTCCATGCATAACAATATTGTGATGCCGGCATTAAAAGAAGAATAAATATTGCTGCACAGAAACGGAAAGTTGACAATAGAAAAATTAATGTCTACACGATTATACGATTACCATGTAGCTTCAAATGTATTTTCGTCGGTATTATAATTGAGGTGTAACAAATATGGAGCAGGATTGAATAATCGGTAGACAACCATGAAACATTTTGATATTTTTAATTTAACTTTTTTCAAGGTTGTTCACCTAAATATTTCAAATAAGATGTGATGGGATGTTCATTCTTCACAACCATCATATACTACAGGACTTAAAATCGGTAGCTGTACAGAAGTATCCGTATCATTATTGGTATCTGTACAGAAGTATCCGTACAATTATTGGTTTCTTTACAAAATTATCCGTACTATTATTGGTAGCTTTACAGAAGTATCCGTACCATTACTGGTAGCTGTACAGAAGTATCCGTCCCATTATTGGTTGGTGTACAGAAGTATCCGTACCGTTATTGGTTGCTGTACAAAAGTATCCGTACCATTATTGGTAGCTGTATAGAAGTATCCGTACCATTAGTGGTTGCTGTACAGTAGTATCCGTACCATTATTGGTAGCTGTACAAATGTATCCGTACCATTATTGATAGCTGTACAAATGTAACCGTACCGTTATTGGTAGCTGTACAAAAGTATCAATACCATTTTTGATAGCTGTGCAGACGTTTCCGTACCATTATTGGTGGCTGTACAGTAGTAACCGTACCATTATTGATAGCTGTACAAATGTAACCGTACCGTTATTGGTAGCTGTACAAAAGTATCAATACCATTATTGATAGCTGTACAAATGTAACCGTACCGTTATTGGTAGCTGTACAAAAGTATCAATACCATTATTGATAGCTGTGCAGACGTTTCCGTACCATTATTGGTGGCTGTACAGTAGTATCCGTACCATTATTGATAGCTGTACAAATGTATCCGTACCATTATTGATAGCTGTACAAATGTAACCGTACCGTTATTGGTAGCTGTACAAAAGTATCACTACCATTTTGATAGCTGTGCAGACGTTTCCGTACCATTATTGGTGGCTGTACAGTAGTAACCGTACCATTATTGATAGCTGTACAAATGTAACCGTACCGTTATTGGTAGCTGTACAAAAGTATCAATACCATTATTGATAGCTGTGCAGACGTTTCCGTACCATTATTGGTGGCTGTACAGTAGTATCCGTACCATTATTGATAGCTGTACAAATGTATCCGTACCATTATTGATAGCTGTACAAATGTAACCGTACCGTCATTGGTAGCTGTACAAAAGTATCAATACCATTATTGATAGCTGTGCAGACGTTTCCGTACCATTATTGGTGGCTGTACAGTAGTAACCGTACCATTATTGATAGCTGTACAGAAGTAATCATTACATATTGGTGGCTGTACAGAAATAAAAGCGAATAAAGAATTGCTTTTCTCATGAAATCATACTTTCTTGTGTGCTGGTACTTTAATGACAACCTTAATGTATGTTACCAATTATATATAGAACCTGTATGTCGGTCATATAAAATAATGTCACCGTAAATACACAGTAGCCGGTTAGTGTGAATTATCATTACTGTTCACCTGGATTGCCAACTAGCCTATTTGGAACTTAGCCACCATTTGATAAATTCTACAAAACTCTACAAAACTTTCAATATGATGCCATACATGTTTAAATTGTATTTAGTTTGGAAGTTTAATCTTGTCTTTACTGTATAATTTTTACAAACTCGGAACTTGTCAATACTTAATCAATTCTATAAAACTTTAATTATACAAACATTATTATAAACTATCGTGACTTTAACCTCGCCAAAACTTTATAATTCTTCAAATCTTGTAAATTCAACTTCTCCACCAATCTTAAGAAAAACAATAAGCGATAACTTTAAATCTCGAAACTGGCCACACTTTTGTTGTTTAATTTCATATCTCTTAGACAAGTTGTCACAAAATCAAATAAGGCATTAATTCCATTACGTGAATTTGTTCTTTGGCAAAAGTTTTCTGGCCCAAGCGAAATATTTCAACTTATTTGTCAATTAGTATGTGAGTAATGTTAATTATAAGTTTTATGCACTTTAAAATTCGAAATTCATTTTCATTTGTAAATCACTACAAAAAAATAAAAATAGTTTTTACCTTGGTTCAGTAACAAATGGTTCCTATAGCAACGTTGATAATATCTGTGTAATGTTAAATAATCCTTATGTATCGTGTAGTGTTTAAGACTAAATGTGTAAAACGTACGAACCCTGTTGGAGGTTGATTAAAAACATTTACAAACTTTTAACACTGATAAGTCGTATAGTTCCAGATAGCTCTTTGAATTATGATTTTTTGTATTTGTGTACGTCATTAATTTGAGTAATAAAGAAACAAGTTATATGAAGCAGAACCGTAATCTAAATAACTTCAACAGATTCGATTACTTAAATGATGCAGAGAGACAAGACATAAGATTTAATGTTGGTTTTCACCTAGTCTCTGGCTTTAATGAATTCATTACGTAATATTTAAAACAAAATCTACTTTACATAGCACCATGACAATTGTTTATTTTTGTACACAGTTACAAGAGTCAGGATGGCTTAATGGCTACTTAGTTTCCAACGAAAGGAAAATGGATCGAATCCGTTTCATTCATGTGAAGCGCTTTTACGTCTTTTTTTATTCCATCCCTGCTAGCTTCAAAACTTATTATAATTTTATCAAAGTAAGGTCATAAACAACATAATTAATGTCATTTTACCCAAAATGACAGTTTGATATTAACTGTGTCACTTAGATTAAGCTTCAATACATACAAATGACAAAAGTCTTGAAAAAAATTTAAAAAAAAAGAAGACTGATGAAAATAAAAAAATTCTGATTTGGTATTTTCCTCCATTTTAATATAATGAGATAAAACATTTACCCAATAATTCCCTAACAAACAATTCCCAAATGATTCCTCAGTACACAATTCCCAAATGATTCCCTAGTAAACAATTCCCAAATGATTCCATAGTAAACAATGCCCCAAGGATTCCCTAGTAAACAATTCCCCAATGATTCCCTAGTAAACAATGCCCCAATGATTCCCTAGTAAACAATTCCCCTAAGATTCCCTAGTAAACAATTCCCAAATGATACCCTAGTAAACAATTCCCAAATGATTCCCTAGTAAACAATATCCCAATGATTCCCTAGTAAACAATTTCCCAATGATTCGATAGTAAACAATGCCCCAATAATTCCCTAGTAAACAATTCCCAAATGATTTCCTAGTAAACATTTCCCCAATGATTCCCTAGTAAACAATTGTCAATGATTCCCTAGTCAAAATCCCCAAATGATTCCCTAGTCAAAAGTCCCAAATGGTTTCCTAGTAAATAATCCCCTAAAGCTTACCTAGTAAACAATGCCCCCAATGATTCCCTAGTAACCAATTCCCCAATGATTCCCTAGTTAATTCCCCAATGATTCCTTAGTAAACAATGCCCCAATAATTAACTAGTTAACAATTCCCCAATCATTTCCTAGTCAATATTCCAAAATGATTCCGAAGTAAACAATTCCCCAATAATTCCCTAATAAACAATTCCCTTTTTATTCCCAAGTAAACAAATCCCAAATAATTCCCTTGTAAACAATTCCCAAATAATTCGCCAGTAAACAATTTCCCAATAATTCTCTAGTAAACAATTCCCAAATGATTCCCTAGTAAAGAACCCCCTCAATAATTCCCTAGTAAACAATTCCCCAATAATTTCCTAGTAAACAATTCCCAAATATTTCCCTAGTAAACAATTCCCTTATTATTCCCTAGGACACAATGCCCAAATGATTTACTAGTAAACAATTCCCCAATTATTCCTAGTCAAAATCCCCAAATCATTCCATAGTAAATAATTCCCAAATGATTCCCTAGTAAATAATCCCCCTATGATTCCCTAGTAAACAATTCCCTAATGATTTCTTATTAAACAATTCCCTAATAATTCCCTAGCAAATAATCCCCCAATGATTCCCTAGTAAACAATTCCCTAATGATTCCTTAGTAAACAATTCCCTTATGATTCCCTAGTAAACAATGCCCCAAAGATTCACTAGTAAATAAATCCCCAATAATTCCCTAGTAACCAATGTCCGAATGATTCCCTAGTAAGAAAGCCTCATATGATTCCCTAGTCAAATCCCCAAATGATTCCCTAGTAAACAATTTCCAAATGATTCCCTAGTAAACAATCCCCCAATGATTCCCTAGTGAACAATTCACTAATGATTCCTTAGTGAACAATTCCTTAATGATTCCCTAGTAAACAATGCCTTAATGATTCCCTAGTAAACATTTCCCCAATGATTCTCTAGTTAACTATCTCCCAATGATTCTAGTAAATTATTCCCTAATGATTCCCTAGTAAACAATTCCCCAATGATTCCCTAGTTAACAATCACCCAATGATTCTAGTAAACAATTCCCAAATGATACCCTAGTAAACAATTCCCAAATGATTCCCTAGTAAACAATGCCCCAATGATTCCGTAGTAAACAATTCCCCAATGATTCGATAGTAAACAATGCCCCAATAAAACCCTAGTAAACAATTTCCAAATGATTCCCTAGTAAACAATGCCCCAATGATTCCCTAGTAAACAACTCCCCAATGATTCCCTAGTCAAAATCCCCCAATGATTCCCTAGTCAAAAGTCCCAAATGGTTCCCTAGTAAATAATCCCCTAAAGCTTACCTAGTAAAGAATAACCCCCAACAATTCCCTAGTAACCAATTCCCCAATGATTCCCTAGTAAATTCCCCAATGATTCCTTAGTAAACAATGCCCCAATAATTAACTAGTTAACAATTCCCCAATCATTCCCTAGTCAAAATTCCAAAATGATTCCGAAGTAAAAAATTCCCCAATAATTCCTTAATAAACAATTCCCTTTTTATTCCCTAGTAAACAATTCCCAAATAATTACCTTGTAAACAATTTCCAAATAATTCGCCAGTAAACAATTTCCCAATAATTCTCTAGTAAACAATTCCCAAATGATTCCCTAGTAAAGAACCCCCTCAATAATTCCCTAGTAAACAATTCCCCAATAAATCCAAGTAAACAATTCACAAATAATTCCCTAGTAAACAATTCCCTTATTATTCCCTAGGACACAATGCCTTAATGATTTACTAGTAAACAATTCCCCAATAATTCCCTAGTCAAAATCCCCAAATCATTCCAAAGTAAATAATTCCCAAATGATTCCCTAGTAAATAATCTCCCTATGATTCCCTAGTAAACAATTCCCTAATGATTTCTTATTTAACAATTCCCTAATAATTCCCTAGCAAATAATCCCCCTAAGATTCCCTAGTAAACAATTCCCAAATGATACCCTAGTAAACAATTCCCAAATGATTCCCTAGTAAACAATGCCCCAATGATTCCCTAGTAAACAATTTCCCAATGATTCGATAGTAAACAATGCCCCAATAATTCCCTAGTAAACAATTCACAAATGATTTCCTAGTAAACATTTCCCCAATGATTCCCTAGTAAACAATTGTCAATGATTCCCTAGTCAAAATCCCCAAATGATTCCCTAGTCAAAAGTCCCAAATGGTTTTCTAGTAAATAATCCCCTAAAGCTTACCTAGTAAACAATGCCCCCAATGATTCCCTAGTAACCAATTCCCCAATGATTCCCTAGTTAATTCCCCAATGATTTCTTAGTAAACTATGCCCCAATAATTAACTAGTTAACAATTCCCCAATCATTTCCTAGTCAATATTCCAAAATGATTCCGAAGTAAACAATTCCCCAATAATTCCCTAATAAACAATTCCCTTTTTATTCCCTAGTAAACAAATCCCAAATAATTCCCTTGTAAACAATTCCCAAATAATTCGCCAGTAAACAATTTCCCAATAATTCCCTAGTAAACAATTCCCAAATGATTCCCTGGTAAAGAACCCCCTCAATAATTCCCTAGTAAACAATTCCCCAATAATTTCCTAGTAAACAATTCCCAAATAATTCCCTAGTAAACAATTCCCTTATTATTCCCTAGGACACAATGCCCAAATGATTTACTAGTAAACAATTCCCCAATTATTCCTAGTCAAAATCCCCAAATCATTCCATAGTAAATAATTCCCAAATGATTCCCTAGTAAATAATCCCCCTAATGATTCCTTAGTAAACAATTCCCTTATGATTCCCTAGTAAACAATGCCCCAAAGATTCACTAGTAAATAAATCCCCAATAATTCCCTAGTAACCAATGTCCGAATGATTCCCTAGTAAGAAAGCCTCATATGATTCCCTAGTCAAAATCCCCAAATGATTCCCTAGTAAACAATTTCCAAATGATTCCCTAGTAAACAATCCCCCAATGATTCCCTAGTGAACAATTCACTAATGATTCCTTAGTGAACAATTCCCTAATGATTCCCTAGTAAACAATGCCTTAATGATTCCCTAGTAAACATTTCCCCAATGATTCTCTAGTTAACTATCTCCCAATGATTCTAGTAAACAATTCCCTAATGATTCCCTAGTAAACAATTCCCCAATGATTCCCTAGTTAACAATCACCCAATGATTCTAGTAAACAATTCCCAAATGATACCCTAGTAAACAATTCCCAAATGATTCCCTAGTAAACAATGCCCCAATGATTCCGTAGTAAACAATTCCCCAATGATTCGATAGTAAACAATGCCCCAATAAAACCCTAGTAAACAATTTCCAAATGATTCCCTAGTAAACAATGCCCCAATGATTCCCTAGTAAACAACTCCCCAATGATTCCCTAGTCAAAATCCCCCAATGATTCCCTAGTCAAAAGTCCCAAATGGTTCCCTAGTAAATAATCCCCTAAAGCTTACCTAGTAAAGAATAACCCCCAACAATTCCCTAGTAACCAATTTCCCAATGATTCCCTAGTAAATTCCCCAATGATTCCTTAGTAAACAATGCCCCAATAATTAACTAGTTAACAATTCCCCAATCATTCCCTAGTCAAAATTCCAAAATGATTCCGAAGTAAACAATTCCCCAATAATTCCTTAATAAACAATTCCCTTTTTATTCCCTAGTAAACATTTCCCCAATGATTCTCTAGTTAACTATCTCCCAATGATTCTAGTAAACAATTCCCTAATGATTCCCTAGTAAACAATTCCCCAATGATTCCCTAGTTAACAATCACCCAATGATTCTAGTAAACAATTCCCAAATGATACCCTAGTAAACAATTCCCAAATGATTCCCTAGTAAACAATGCCCCAATGATTCCGTAGTAAACAATTCCCCAATGATTCGATAGTAAACAATGCCCCAATAAAACCCTAGTAAACAATTTCCAAATGATTCCCTAGTAAACAATGCCCCAATGATTCCCTAGTAAACAACTCCCCAATGATTCCCTAGTCAAAATCCCCCAATGATTCCCTAGTCAAAAGTCCCAAATGGTTCCCTAGTAAATAATCCCCTAAAGCTTACCTAGTAAAGAATAACCCCCAACAATTCCCTAGTAACCAATTCCCCAATGATTCCCTAGTAAATTCCCCAATGATTCCTTAGTAAACAATGCCCCAATAATTAACTAGTTAACAATTCCCCAATCATTCCCTAGTCAAAATTCCAAAATGATTCCGAAGTAAACAATTCCCCAATAATTCCTTAATAAACAATTCCCTTTTTATTCCCTAGTAAACAATTCCCAAATAATTACCTTGTAAACAATTTCCAAATAATTCGCCAGTAAACAATTTCCCAATAATTCTCTAGTAAACAATTCCCAAATGATTCCCTAGTAAAGAACCCCCTCAATAATTCCCTAGTAAACAATTCCCCAATAATTTCCTAGTAAACAATTCACAAATAATTCCCTAGTAAACAATTCCCTTATTATTCCCTAGGACACAATGCCTTAATGATTTACTAGTAAACAATTCCCCAATAATTCCCTAGTCAAAATCCCCAAATCATTTCAAAGTAAATAATTCCCAAATGATTCCCTAGTAAATAATCTCCCTATGATTCCCTAGTAAACAATTCCCTAATGATTTCTTATTTAACAATTCCCTAATAATTCCCTAGCAAATAATCCCCCAATGATTCCCTAGTAAACAATTCCCTAATGATTCCTTAGTAAACAATTCCCTTATGATTCCCTAGTAAACAATGCCCCAATGATTCACTAGTAAATAAATCCCCAATAATTCCCTAGTTAATTCCCCAATGATTTCTTAGTAAACTATGCCCCAATAATTAACTAGTTAACAATTCCCCAATCATTTCCTAGTCAATATTCCAAAATGATTCCGAAGTAAACAATTCCCCAATAATTCCCTAATAAACAATTCCCTTTTTATTCCCTAGTAAACAAATCCCAAATAATTCCCTTGTAAACAATTCCCAAATAATTCGCCAGTAAACAATTTCCCAATAATTCCCTAGTAAACAATTCCCAAATGATTCCCTGGTAAAGAACCCCCTCAATAATTCCCTAGTAAACAATTCCCCAATAATTTCCTAGTAAACAATTCCCAAATAATTCCCTAGTAAACAATTCCCTTATTATTCCCTAGGACACAATGCCCAAATGATTTACTAGTAAACAATTCCCCAATTATTCCTAGTCAAAATCCCCAAATCATTCCATAGTAAATAATTCCCAAATGATTCCCTAGTAAATAATCCCCCTAATGATTCCTTAGTAAACAATTCCCTTATGATTCCCTAGTAAACAATGCCCCAAAGATTCACTAGTAAATAAATCCCCAATAATTCCCTAGTAACCAATGTCCGAATGATTCCCTAGTAAGAAAGCCTCATATGATTCCCTAGTCAAAATCCCCAAATGATTCCCTAGTAAACAATTTCCAAATGATTCCCTAGTAAACAATCCCCCAATGATTCCCTAGTGAACAATTCACTAATGATTCCTTAGTGAACAATTCCCTAATGATTCCCTAGTAAACAATGCCTTAATGATTCCCTAGTAAACATTTCCCCAATGATTCTCTAGTTAACTATCTCCCAATGATTCTAGTAAACAATTCCCTAATGATTCCCTAGTAAACAATTCCCCAATGATTCCCTAGTTAACAATCACCCAATGATTCTAGTAAACAATTCCCAAATGATACCCTAGTAAACAATTCCCAAATGATTCCCTAGTAAACAATGCCCCAATGATTCCGTAGTAAACAATTCCCCAATGATTCGATAGTAAACAATGCCCCAATAAAACCCTAGTAAACAATTTCCAAATGATTCCCTAGTAAACAATGCCCCAATGATTCCCTAGTAAACAACTCCCCAATGATTCCCTAGTCAAAATCCCCCAATGATTCCCTAGTCAAAAGTCCCAAATGGTTCCCTAGTAAATAATCCCCTAAAGCTTACCTAGTAAAGAATAACCCCCAACAATTCCCTAGTAACCAATTTCCCAATGATTCCCTAGTAAATTCCCCAATGATTCCTTAGTAAACAATGCCCCAATAATTAACTAGTTAACAATTCCCCAATCATTCCCTAGTCAAAATTCCAAAATGATTCCGAAGTAAACAATTCCCCAATAATTCCTTAATAAACAATTCCCTTTTTATTCCCTAGTAAACATTTCCCCAATGATTCTCTAGTTAACTATCTCCCAATGATTCTAGTAAACAATTCCCTAATGATTCCCTAGTAAACAATTCCCCAATGATTCCCTAGTTAACAATCACCCAATGATTCTAGTAAACAATTCCCAAATGATACCCTAGTAAACAATTCCCAAATGATTCCCTAGTAAACAATGCCCCAATGATTCCGTAGTAAACAATTCCCCAATGATTCGATAGTAAACAATGCCCCAATAAAACCCTAGTAAACAATTTCCAAATGATTCCCTAGTAAACAATGCCCCAATGATTCCCTAGTAAACAACTCCCCAATGATTCCCTAGTCAAAATCCCCCAATGATTCCCTAGTCAAAAGTCCCAAATGGTTCCCTAGTAAATAATCCCCTAAAGCTTACCTAGTAAAGAATAACCCCAACAATTCCCTAGTAACCAATTCCCCAATGATTCCCTAGTAAATTCCCCAATGATTCCTTAGTAAACAATGCCCCAATAATTAACTAGTTAACAATTCCCCAATCATTCCCTAGTCAAAATTCCAAAATGATTCCGAAGTAAACAATTCCCCAATAATTCCTTAATAAACAATTCCCTTTTTATTCCCTAGTAAACAATTCCCAAATAATTACCTTGTAAACAATTTCCAAATAATTCGCCAGTAAACAATTTCCCAATAATTCTCTAGTAAACAATTCCCAAATGATTCCCTAGTAAAGAACCCCCTCAATAATTCCCTAGTAAACAATTCCCCAATAATTTCCTAGTAAACAATTCACAAATAATTCCCTAGTAAACAATTCCCTTATTATTCCCTAGGACACAATGCCTTAATGATTTACTAGTAAACAATTCCCCAATAATTCCCTAGTCAAAATCCCCAAATCATTCCAAAGTAAATAATTCCCAAATGATTCCCTAGTAAATAATCTCCCTATGATTCCCTAGTAAACAATTCCCTAATGATTTCTTATTTAACAATTCCCTAATAATTCCCTAGCAAATAATCCCCCAATGATTCCCTAGTAAACAATTCCCTAATGATTCCTTAGTAAACAATTCCCTTATGATTCCCTAGTAAACAATGCCCCAATGATTCACTAGTAAATAAATCCCCAATAATTCCCTAGTAACCAATGTACGAATGATTCTCTAGTAAGCAAGCCTCATATGATTCCCTAGTCTAAATCCCCAAATGATTCCCTAGTAAACAATTTCCAAATGATTCCCTAGTAAACAATCCCCAAATGATTCCCTAGTAAACAATTCCCTTATGATTCCTTAGTGAACAATTCCCTAATGATTCACTAGTAAACAATGCCTTAATGGTTCCCTAGTAAACATTTCCCCAATGATTCCCTAGTTAACTATCTCCCAATGATTCTAGTAAACAATTCCTTAATGAATCCCTAGTAAACAATTCCCTAATGATTCCCTAGTAAACAATGCCTGTTTGATTCCCTAGTAAACATTTCCCCAATGATTCCCTAATATGATTCCCTAGTTAACAATCACCCAATGATTCTAGTAAACAATTCCCTAATGATTCTCAAGTAAACAATTCCCTTATGATTGCCCAGTTAACAATGCCTCTAATATTCACTAGTAAACATTTCCACAACGATTCTCTTGTATGGTTCCATAGTTAAAAATTCCCTATTGATTCTAGAAAACAATTCCCCGTTGATTCACTAGTAACTAATCTCCCAATGATTCACTAGTAACCAATCTCCCAATGATTCCCTAGGAAGCTATTCCAAAATGAATCCCTAGTAAAAAATTCTCAATGATTCCCTAGTAAACAATCCCAATGATTCCCTAGTAACCAATCTCCGAATGATTCTCTAGTAAACAATTCCCCAAATAATTCCGGAGTAAACATATCCCAAATGATTCCCTAGTAAACATTGCCTTAATGATTCCCTAGTAAACATTTCCCCAATGATTCCCTAGTTAACTCTCTCCCAATGATTCTAGTAAACAATTCCCTAATGAATCCCTAGTAAACAATTCCCTAATGATTCCCTAGTAAACAATGCCTGTTTGATTCCCTAGTAAACATTTCCCCAATGATTCCCTAATATGATTCCCTAGTTAACAATCACCCAATGATTCTAGTAAACAATTCCCTAATGATTCTCAAGTAAACAATTCTCTTATGATTGCCCAGTTAACAATGCTCTAATAATTCTCTAGTAAACATTTCCCCAACGATTCTCTTGTATGGTTCCATAGTTAACAATTCCCTATTGATTCTAGAAAACAATTCCCCGTTGATTCACAAGTAACTAATCTCCCAATGATTCACTAGTAACCAATCTCCCAATGATTCCCTAGGAAGCTATTCCCAAATGAATCCCTAGTAAAAAATTCTCAATGATTCCCTAGTAAACAATCCCAATGATTCCCTAGTAACCAATCTCCGAATGATTCTCTAGTAAACAATTCCCCAAATGATTCCGGAGTAAACATATCCCAAATGATTCCCTAGTAAACAATGCCTTAATGATTCCCTAGTAAACATTTCCCCAATGATTCCCTAGTTAACTATCTCCCAATGATTCTAGTAAACAATCCCTAATGAATCCCTAGTAAACAATTCCCTAATGATTCCCTAGTAAACAATGCCTGTTTGATTCCCTAGTTAACATTTCCCCAATGATTCCCTAATTTGATTCCTAGTTAACAATCACCCAATGATTCTAGTAAACAATTCCCTAATGATTCTCAAGTAAACAATTCCCTTATGATTGCCCAGTTAACAATGCTCTAATAATTCACAAGTAAACATTTCACCAACGATTCTCTTGTATGGTTCCATAGTTAACAATTCCCTATTGATTCTAGAAAACAATTCCCCGTTGATTCACTAGTAACTAATCTCCCAATGATTCACTAGTAACCAATCTCCCAATGATTCCCTAGGAAGCTATTCCCAAATGAATCCCTAGTAAAAAATTCTCAATGATTCCCTAGTAAACAATCCCAATGATTCCCTAGTAACCAATCTCCGAATGATTCTCTAGTAAACAATTCCCCAAATGATTCCGGAGTAAACATATCCCAAATGATTCCCTAGTAAACAATCGACGAATTATTCCCTAGTAAACAATGCCCCCAATAATCCCTAGTAAAAAAATTCCGCATTGATACCCTAGTAAACAATTCCCCAATGATTCTCTAGTAAAAATTTCCCAATGATTCCCTAGTAAACAATCCCAATGATTCCCTAGAAAATAAACCCCAATAATTCCCTAGTAACCAATCTCCGAATGATTCCCTAGTAAACAATTCCCACAATGATTCCCAAGTAAACAATTCCCAAATGATTCCTTAGTAAACAATCCCCCAATAATTCTTTAGTAAAAAATTCCAAAATGATTCCCTAAACAATTCCCTAATGATTTCCTAGTAAAGAATCCCCAATGATTCCCTTGGAAACACTTCCCCATTGATTCCTAGTAAACAATCCCCTAATGATTTCCTAGTAAAGAATCCCCAATGATTCCCTTGGAAACACTTTCCATTGATTCCTAGTAAACAATCCCCAATGATTACCTAGTAAACAATCCTCCAACAATTCCCTAGTAAACAATTCCCCACTAATTCCCGAGTAAACAATGCCCTAAATGATTCCTTACTTAACAATCCCCGAATAATTCCCTAGTAAACAATTCCCAAATAATTCCCTAGTAAATAATTTTCCAATAATTCCCTAGTAAACAATTTCCAAATGATTCCCTAGTAAACAATTCCCCAGTAGTTCCCTAGTAAACAATTCCTAAATGATCTCCTAGTAAAAAATTCCCCAATTTTTCCTTATGACACAATGCCAAATTATTCACTAGTAAACAATTCCCCAATAATTCCCTAGTCAAAATCCCCAATTGATTCCATAGTAAATAATTCCCAAATGATACTCTAGTAAATAATCCCCTAATGATTCCCTAGTAAACAATTCCCAAATGATTCCTTATTTAACAATTCCCTAATGATTTCCTAGCAAATAATCCCCCAATGATTCCCTAGTAAACAATTCCCTAATGATTCCTTAGTAAACAATTCCCTAATGGTTCCTTAGAAAAGAATTCCTCAATGATTCCCTAGTAAATAAATCCCCAATAATTCCCTAGTAACCAATGTCCGAATGATTCTCTAGTAAGCAATCCTCCAATGATTCCCTAGTCAAAATCCCCAGATGATTTCCTAGTAAACAATTCCTAAATGATTCCCTTGTAAACAATCCCCCAATGATTCTTTAGAAAACAATTCCCTAATGATTCCTTAGTAAACAATATCCTAATGATTCCCCTAGTAAACAATCCCCTAATGATTCCCTAGTAAACATTTCCCCAATGATTCCCTAGTTAAGTATCTCCCAATGATTCTAGTAAACAATTCCCTGATAATTCCCTAGTTAACAATTCCCTAATGATTCCCTAGTAAACAATGCCTTATTGATTCCCTAGTAAACATTTCCCCAGTGATTCCCTTATATGATTCCCTAGTTAACAATCATCCAATGATTCCAGTACCTAATTCCCTAATGATTTCCTAGTAAACAATTCCCTCGTGATTCTCAAGTAAACAATTCCCTTATGATTGCCTAGTTAACAATCACCCAATGATTCCCTAGTAATCATTTCCCCTATGATTCCCTTGTATGGTTCCATAGTTAACAATTCCCTATTGATTCTAGAAAACAATTCCCCATTTATTCACTAGTTACCAATCTCCCAATTATTCCCTAGTGAATATTCCTCCAATAATTCCCTAGTAAGCTATTCCCAAATGAATCCCTAGTAAAAATTCCATATTGATTCCCTAGTAAACAATTTCCAAATGATTCCCTAGTAAACAATCCCCCAATGATTCCTTAGTAAACAATTCCCCAATAATTCCCAGTAACCAATCTCCGAATGATTCTCTAGTAAACAATTCCCCCAATGATTCCCGAGTAAACAATTCCCAAATGTATCTCTAGAAAACAATTCCAAAATGTTTCCTAGTAAACAATCCCCAAATAAATCCCTAGTAAACAATTCCCTAATGATTCCCTAGTAAACAATTCTAAAATGATTTCCTAGTAAGCAATTCCCCAATAATTCCCTAGTAAACAATTCACCAATAATACGCTAGTAAACAATTCCCCAATAATTCCCAAGTAAACAATGCCCCCAATGATTCCTAGTAAACAATGCCCCCAATGATTCCCTAGATAACAATGCCCCCAATGATTCCTTAGTAA
The DNA here is from genome assembly GCA_029721355.1 of Tegillarca granosa. Taxonomy (NCBI): domain Eukaryota; kingdom Metazoa; phylum Mollusca; class Bivalvia; order Arcoida; family Arcidae; genus Tegillarca; species Tegillarca granosa. Next base: position 41,678,751 of record CM056602.1, read on the forward strand.
ACAATGCCCCCCCCCCCCCCCCAATGATTCCCTAGTTAACAATTCCCCAATAATTTCCTAGTAACGATCTCCAAATGATTCCTTAGTAAACAAACTCCAAATGATTCCCTAGTAAACAATCTCCAAATGATTCCCTAGTAAACAATCTCCAAATGATTCCCCAGTAAACAATTCCCCAATAATTCCTTAGTAAACAATGCCCCCAATGATTCCCTAGTAAACAATGCCCCCAATGATTCCCTAGTAAACAATACCCCCAATGATTCCTTAGTAAACAATGCCCCCAATGATTCCCTAGTTAACAATTCCCCAATAATTTCCTAGTAAACAATCTCCAAATGATTCCCTAGTAAACAATCTCCAAATGATTCCCTAGTAAACAATCTAAAAATGATTCCCTAGTAAACAATCTCCAATTATTCCCTAGTAACAATCTCCAAATGATTCCCTAGTAAACAATCCTCCAATCATTTCCTAGTAAACAAGTCTTATTTGCATATCTATAATAACATTTATTTGAATAAACTCAAACCCGGGACGTATTTTCTGTATAAATGACAATCTATAGACAGCAAAGATACTTGATTGCAATGGAGCAAACTAAAACATAGAAGACCGCTCGATATAACATTATTATACTGTTAGTTAATTCAGTACCCAGCACAAGTAAAGCACATTTTTACATGTAGTAAATCGGAGTCGAACCTAATTTTACTACTCAACACATATTTTTTAAAAAACATAAAAGCGTTTAAATCTATGCGGGTTTAAAAAAATAAAAAACTCTGAAAAAAGAAACAAGGACAGGATAACAACTTTTAAATTGGTATATACATGTATGTGGCTATATGCAACAATGCATTATGTTGAACAGTACATGTCGGGAATTCTATTTTAGAAAGAATATTTAAAATTGTGATAATGCATTATGTAACCTGCTGTTAGGTAAAACTTAAGGTTCAAATAAAGTGTGGCAATCCGTGATAACGGACTTGCACCAGACAAAATACATGTACGACCCAGTTATATAATTGATAAAGTTCATGAAGATACATGACGTGTTGTATAACTAAATCAGCATAATTATCATCGTATTTGATTTATAAAAGTAATTCTAAGTATAAATAAAACAAACTTATCAGTCCTTGTCCATATCACAATCCCAAAAACAAAGTAAAAACTTTGAAAACTAGCAAAATTAGTAATACACGTAAACTTCCATGACATCCAGTTTTGATATAGAAACTTGTCTGAATAAAACTTTTTATCTTATTTATTTATTAATTAATTAATTAATTTATTTATTTATTTATTTATTTATTTATTTAGTGCAATTCATGTCGGATACATTAGCTTATATAGAACTCACCAGTGTACCACGTGATCAATGCCTCTTAACGTCTGTGAGGAATGAAATGGATAACGATTACGTCAAATATTCCCAAAAAACGTCGTTATTACGGGAAAACGTCACTTTATGCAATTCCATTGCAAATAGAAATAATTGTCCCGCGCAAACGCTATGATGTATCACGTGGTACAATGGCGAATTCCATTCAATTGAGTATCACGTGTATGTACGGGAACGATGCTGAATTTCGATAGTATAAATGGTTAAGGCTTCATTGTGTCAAAAAATAAATAAAAACAAAAAAAAAAAACAAAAAACAAAAAGACAAAAAAAAAAAAAAAAACTCAAATAAGTTCGCCTTGGCATTGTTGTTATGTTATATTCACCTAATTTTTACTTTATGTAACATTTTATTATTCAATTTATATTTGGGCAACATTTTCTTTATATATATATATATATATATATATATATATATATATATATATATATATATATATATATATATATATATATATATAGATTTTAAACCCTGAACTTGTAATTTGGAATAAGCGAGTGAACAAGGCTAGTTTTTATAGACATAAAACATGTTTAAATATTATTTGTTTTATTTTTTTTCTGAAAAATAAGACGGTAAACGTTATTTCTTATATTTTGGTATTTTAAGAGTCTGTCTGTCTGTATCTTGTTAATTGCCTGACATTATTTATCAATTTATTATGTTTTGAGCACACCTTTCTCTCGATCACCCTTAAAGTGTAGTTAATTACTAACATAGAGAAGGTAAGCCTCCTTCAATATCCCAGAGCTCCCAACATCCCCCGTAAAGCCCGTTAAGATATAGGTGATTTTTTTCAACTATTTATTTATTATTTATTTATTTATTTATGAACCCTCATACTGATAAATAAATATGTTAAAAGCAAAACTTCAGTAAAAAGTGAAGCAACAATAATTCACATTGAAAAAAAAAGATCTTTAAAAGTATCTAGGTATGAGTTCAAAGGTCAGCAATTTGTCCTTACACAGACACGCTTCATATAATTTTAATATCATGTCCTCATTGACCATGTTTCAAAATAATTTTTTTTAATACTTGAAAAAAATATTCATTGAAAAATAAATTGTATGCTAATATTATGTAGAAATATGTTTACAATACCTTCATATACAGATCTTCTTAAATACCTGATCACTGTATGTCAACAGGAATGACACAGGTTGTTAACCAATTTGATTTTTTTTTTTAATACTGTATGTTTTTATCCCATGTATATCCTTCTTATTTTTGGTACACCATTATTATATGTACGTGCTTTATATCACTTATCACGTCCATAAATGGATTTATATGTTTTATGTCCACGTCAAGCTTTAAAATTGTCAAGTAAACTGATAAATGCTCCAAATTAGGAACTGAGCAAGAAGCCGCTTGATGTGAAATGTTGTTAACATTGACTATAAGAGTATTGGAACCTTTCAGTTAATTACCATTTTTCATGTTAAATTTGGGGCAAGTCGGTAAAGCCAGTTTTTTTTTAGTTCAATAAAGGTTTTTTTCAGCCACAAATAAATTTTAAATGAAGGAAACAAACGGAACCCTATCCTTTGTATAATTAGATAGATGTATAATTTTCTTAACTCGTTCGTTTGTGTGATGTGATATAAGTTACTTGATGCTTTGATCGTTGGCACGCACATGCCTTTTTAGCAATAAAATAAATTATCCATAAAGAGATTTTAATTTAATTTCTAAAAACAAGATATAACCATGGTTACTTATTTATGTCATTATATTAATAGTACCATTATGATGGATGATTTTTGTCATAATATTAAGGTACAATTCTTGTGTCTGATTTTTCATTGCATTTTAGTAAAATAATAATGGAAAAATTGTTTCTATTTTTTCAATAAAGATGGCTGTTTTTACGCATTGTATTTATTATCCATTCATGTCTTGTTTAATTTTGGTTTGCTGGTTTGTACTACTGGATTTTTACTGCCATAATGATTACCGTGATGTCACTGTGATGTCACCGTGATGTCACTTTGTAGCTATGAGACAATTGTGGTGGCTGACTATTAAGTATTTTAAAGATAATTATGGTGATTGGCCTATTATTTGATGCCACTAAGCCAATAAATAACAAAAATATCTGTTAAATTTTGATGTGCCATATGTGCACATTTCGGAAAATCATTCCTCATCAGTGACACTAGGGGCCAAAAAGTTTGATAGTTAAAAAAAGCCAAACAGTTGAAAATTATTGAATCTAAAGTTCAAAAAACCGATAAATTAGTTTCACCAGTAGTACATCCGCTGGAAAAGGTGCCCGCTGCTATCCAAAGGAAGTTCGTAATGAATTAAATAGTATGGTTTCGATTGGTGTTATAGCTCAAATAGACGAACCGACCGATTGGGTTCATAGTATGGTGACTGTACGAAAATCTGGAAAAATCCGCATGTTTTAGTTAAAAGACTTAGGGTTTTATAAGATTGGAGTGGAGTAATGGTGTTTTACGCCCCGATCAAGAATTTTTCATTCGAGGCGGTCAGTTCTGGGATAGCGGAGAAAACCGGAGTGCCCGGAGAAAACCGACCTTCGGCAAGCGAACTGACAAACTTTCTCACACTAGGATCTGTCCCTAGTTGGATTTCGAACCCATGCTGTGAGAGACACTGTGATCCGTAAGCACGCGCTTTAGACCACTCGGCCACTGAGGCCCCCAGTTTTATAAGATACAAACATTCTGTATTATTTTACTCTCAAGTACGGTGGTCCATGTCAGGCGACAAAAAATTCACACTTACCTTCGTTCTCTGTTCGATCATACATACATTGAATCAATGCTCATTTTATATTTACATACAGTATTTATTGAATGATCTCATGTTTTCCATCTTGACGAAGAATTACGGGATATGAACACAGTCGCTGACTTTATTTTAATAACATCAATTATAGAGTGTAAGTTTAGTGACACATTCAAACACAGGAAATCCGACAGGCTTTTATTAATATGTAGCCTAAGTGTTTCAGGGTTCAATGTTCTGGATACAACATTTTACCGGAGAGGGTGCAGAATAATGACCACTTTGTAAAGTTATAAAAGAGCTTGATTTGTTTTTATAAGGTTAAGGGTCAGGGTAATAGTTATGTAAAGTCAAAAACATTTCATAATTAGCTTCGTATCTTATATAAAATCTCTTTTGAAATTGATATAAGTTCTGTAAAATACCATCATCATCTTTCATACTATCAGTAAATTAATCCAACTATCAGCATATGATACTGTTGATAAAATGCAGACACATTTTTTATGACCAATTATGTCAAACTTATAGTGATATCAAATAGGTCGATGTAATGTGGGGTAAAACTGGAGCATATATATTTTTTATTAATGGAATCTTTAAAGAGATCAATATTTAGGTTGCATATATCTGAATCTAAAACTAGATACATGCTTAAAAGTCAAAATAGTAATGTTAACAAGCAAATATGTCAATGTCAATGCTCCCTAATTTATTGTTAACATGACTATATAATTATATGCACTGCATTGACTGATCACATAGGTGTTTTAGTTACCAAAAATAATGTCATATCAAAACAATTTAAATTGTTTGAAAAAATACATCATGTGGAAGTTACGGTTATAACGTAAATCCTGCACAGAAAAGCTTCAGGTCACGTTATTTGGCGTTTACGTTTATGGGCGTTTTTAACTTGCAGCTTGATCAAGTGTTTTTGACATATAACCAGCGACAAATGACGTCACTGAAATAGTGAATTCTTTCCGCTAGACATTTTTTCAAAAGGAAATTAATTCCCGGTTATGAATCTATAACGACTATCATATGCACATGTCAAGAAAAAAATCTATTAAAACTCTTTGATATGTTATTAATATATTTGGGATCCAAATCTAAATTTTGTCTTTTGTTTTAGAACCTTCTAGTTTAATTCTTTAATTTAAGTTGTACCTGTTAAATGATACTATTTTTAATAAACAATACCGTCACGTTAAAAGTAAATAATGAATAAAACACAAACATACCAGTCCATGTTCGTATCACAACACCCCCCCCCCCCCGGAAGGGTTAGCACCTCCTATCAAGCTAGCTGCACCCGTCACGTGCAAAATAATTTTGAGAATGAAAGGAACAAAGAACTATGGTAAGTCAAGTATATCCAGAATAAGTTTGGATACAGTGACTCCACACTTATCAACAATATTGTGATGGCGGTCATAAAACTTTTTAAAGGCCTTGATTAGCCTAGGCTTGCAATATCCTTGTGTCAACAATTTAGTTGTAAGCAGCTTTCTTCGTTATGAAGATAGCCGTAGTGGGAACAAGCTCTACCATACTGTGTTAACTGTGAAGCATATACACCAAACACAAAAGAAGCAGTGGAATTACTGCCATGAACCGGAGATTTGACAATAAAAACATTGAAGTCATAACATTTGTCGTATTGCTTCAGACGCAACCTTTCGTGGGTGTCATGATAGAGGTACAAGTCTAAATATGAAGCAGAACATGAAGAATCAGTCGTATCTTTTATTTAAAGCTCACTTGGATAGAGGACATTCGCATATTCTCCAAATTTAGGTTAATTTATAGATAGAACGTCATCTACATATCTGTATGTGGAGTTAAATGATCGAGCGAGTCTTCTCTCAATATTTGAAAAGATACTGTAAAATATTCAATTTCAATTTAAAGAAACAAATGTTTGTTGGAAATTATATTGTAAACACAAATATATATATATAGATATAGATATAGATATAGATATATATATATATATAATAAAACAAACATACCAGTCCGTGTCCACATCACAATCCCAAAAACAAAGTAAAAACTTTGCAAACTGGCAAAATATGTTATACACGTGAACTTCCATCAAGGAAGTGAGGCCGGGTGCTCCGGAAAGGTAAGCACCTCCTGTCTAGCTAGCTACACCCGTCACGTGCAAGTCAATTTTGAGAATGAAAGGAACAAACAACTATGGTAAGTCAAATACATCCAATATAAGTTGGGATACAGTGACTACATACTTATCAACAATATTGTGATGACGGCCATAAAACTTTTTAAGGGCCCTGATTAGCCTAGGCTTGCAATATCCTTGTGTCAACAATTTAATTGTAAGTAATTTGCTTCGTTGCAGAAAGTCCCCATAGTGGGAACAAGCTCTACCAGCAGGGATATTACTGCAAAGAAACGGAAAGTTGACAATAGAAAAATTGAAGTCATCGCGTTTGTCGTACAGCTTCAGATGTAACCTTTCATGGGTGTCATAATAGAGGTATAAGTCCAAATATGAAGCAGAACATGGAGAATCTGTCGTGTCTTTTATTTCAAGCTCACTTGGATAGATGACATTCAAATATTCTCCAAATTTGTGATTATTTAGAGAAAGAACGTCATCTATATATCTGTATGTGTAGCTGAATGATTTAGCGACAGCCTTTTCTCCAGATTTGACAAGGTTCTGTAAAAATTCTGATTCATATGAATAAAGAAACAAATCAGCAAGCAAAGGTGTACAGTTTGTGCATATATATATATATATATATATATATATATATATATATATATATATATATATATATATATATATCGGTAACTTGAAAATAAAGTCATTGAAACCACAGTCAACTGATTGAAATAAACAAACAGAAAAGAAGATGTATATGAAAATTTTAATTTAATAATATTTCAAAAATGATATATATAAACATTTAAATTAATAATTACCAATTAATAACATTAATTTCCACCAAACAATTTCAATATATCAAAACAGCATTAACAAAGGTGCGAAATTCAAAAGGTAACAATAGACCTCAGGAAGAAAATTTTAATAAAACATTTGAGCAATTTTTGTTTCACCTGTATTTTTTTGCATAGTATCTTTAGGGGAAGATATCAAACTTCGTGTCATTAAAAGTGTAAACTGAGTTTAAATAATTTGTATTAGGTTTAGCAAGTTTTTGAATAGGTGATAAAGACATATTTCTTCTTAGCAAATGTTGCAGCAAAATACAGAAAATATCGGCTTGTGTTGTTAAAGATAAATAAATAATTTTCAAGAATTTAATTTTATGAATTGAAAAAGGTAGGCTTAGTGGTAAAATGTTTATTTTTTGTTTTATTTTTACATTATAATGACAGGTATAATGAAAAATGTTGCTCAAATGCGCAGCATTGTGTTGTCCAAATATCTTCTTTTCCAAAAAGGTGGTTCATCAATGAGCATTTTTGTGCCACATCCTACAAATAAATATTTTGTGCCACAACATATTTCTGAACATTTTGAGCAACATCTTAGCCTGGAACATTTTATGTAACATTTTCTTTGAAAAATTTGTGACAAATCTCTAAACAAATTGTCATATCTATCCTGAAAGATTATGTGCCAAATATTATTTCCAAACATTTTGTGTCCAAAACATATTCCTGAATATTTTGTGTCACATCATGTCCCGGGAATATTTTTATGCCATTACGTCCTTAAACATTTTGTGTCACATCATATCCCGGAATATTTTGTGTCACATTTTATTGTGGAACATTTTGTGTCACATAATACCCCAGAATATTTTGTGTCACATCATATTTTGGAATATTTTGTGTCACATCAAGTCTCGGAATATTTTGTGTCACATTTTATCCTGGAACATTTTATGTCACATCACATTTCACAACATTTTGTCAAATCTTCAATCTGAACAATTTGAGCCAAATCTGAACTCTCAGTATTTAGGGTCGCATTATATCCTGGAAAGGTTATCACATCTTTAACTCATTTGATTTATTACAAGTTGATATTGAACAGCAGACTATTTTTCCCTTACAGATTGTGTAATTCTAAATTACATCTATATTTCTTATAATTAATAGATACAAGTTCTACAAAAAAAAAAAAAAAAAAAAAAAAAAAAAAAAAAAAACCTTCAGTTATGAATTACATGGTTTATTGGTTACTTTTTCCATTCACATTTAATCTTTCAAAAAGGATTAAAAATGCGAAAATGAATCCCTTTTGAAGGGCATTATTCATTCATTTCAAAATTGAAAATTCTAAATAAACATGCATTCACTTTTTAGAATTTTATGTCAAAAAATATATGTCTGATTTTTGTTAAAAAAATAAACAAGAATTTTTACCTGAAAAAAACAGGTACGATTTTTTATTCTTTGCACCAATTAATAAATGTTAAAAGCACTACATGAAAAAATACACAAAAGATGTAATCTAACATCATAATTGATTGGCTAAATTAGATGGATGTTGCTCCAATCAAAAACATTACCTGAAAAAAAACCACACAAAATGTAACTTGATGTGGTCAGTAATTGACCACACCAAATGAGTATGGTCACCAATCAAACAAATATTGACAATACTACTTGAAAAAAAAAAAACACCACAGGATACTGTAACCTGATGTAATCAGTGATTGGCTTATTTAAATGTAGGTTGCACAATATCAACCAATCAAAAGCATTCATGGAAAAGATACACAAGATGTAATTAGTGATTAGCGAGAATAAATGTATGCTGCACGAATCCAATAAGTATGAAAAGCATTACCTGCAATAAGGCACGATGTATTTTGAAGTATTTAGTGATTGGCAAACTTTAATATTTTAACCATTCAAATCAATGTTAAAAATTTGCAAATAAGACACAATATATAATGGATTTCTAGCACTTATTATAGATATAAATATGTTATAAATTAACAACAATAATTAATAAATCACAAATATAAGTGAATGTATAAAGTATATCATTTTGGCCATTATATAAAATACAATTAACAAAAATATAAATTTAATTAATAATTAAAAGAAATAAAAGTAATTATACAAAATGATATTATTTTCATTAACAGTTCATTGTACAAAAATTTAAGTATGGCAATAAAAGTTTAACTCAAAGCTATGTAAATTGTTAAATTATGGATATCAATACAGAAAATTAACAAAACTCAAAGTTATGTAAATTGTTAAATTATGGATATCAATACAAAAAATCAACAAAACTCAAAGTTATGTAAATTGTTAAATTATAGATATCAATACAGAAAATCAACAAAACTCAAAGCTATGTAAATTGTTAAATTAAAGAAAATTAATAAAATTATATAGTAGCTGCAGTTGCACCAAATTCACATGATCAAATCATATATCACTTATAAAACTGTAAAATTATTATTATCTAGTCACTAGATTTGCCAAATCTAGGACTAATAGTTTCTGCAAGTTACACCTGAGACGATAATTTATAAAGATATTTTTGGAAAAATACCAATTTCTCCTCATATGTCACGTGTGTGTGTGTGTGTGTGTGTGTGTGTGTGTGTGTACATTTACTATAAAACGAAATTTGTTTCTTCAATGCAGGAAAATGTAAGCCATAATAATGAATTCACAGTCAACAATGTGTGTGCGTGTGTGTGTGTGTGTGTGTGTGTGTGTGTGTGATCATAAGTTTTGTAAATACAAATGAAATATAAAATTTAGCATAAGCTTACTGTATGCAGATGACAGGAGATAAAGTTAAAAAGATTTCAATAATTAGAAAATGCTATCAGTTGAAAACAGCTGTTCAAGAAGACTTGGTAGACAATGAGAGACAACTATCAAAATAACAACGTAAAATCAAGAATTCATAGACAACTTCACAAAATGAATCCTTTTCTATAAAGTCATAGCTCTTACGATAACTTACATCAAAACAATGTATCATTGTATTTAAAAGACTGTCAGAAGCTTTATTGACTGTCATAGTTCTAAAAATAAGTTGTTACATTTACCTGAAGAAATCCATTGAATGAAAACCACTGATAATGTATAATTTCTGAACATTGTATGTACAGGTACAATAGTGACAAAAAAGCTTGAAATACTTGTCTAACAAGATAAAAACAGGTATAAACTCATCCAGTGAGATACAACAGGCTGTAACTTTTAGCTGAGGAAATTTATCAAAGAAAACACCTTGACTGAGTGCAAGTGTCCAATTTTAATAACTTTACACCTTGATTGAGTGCAATGTGTCGAATTTCAATTACTTTTCACCTTGGTAGAGTGCAAAGTGTCCAATTTTAATTACTTTTCACCTTGATTGAGTGCAAAGTGTCCAATTTTAATTACTTTTCACCTTGATTGAGTGCAAAGTGTCCAATTTTTGATTATTTTTTTAAAAATAGTTATTGGTTTGGCTATTCAGAGTGTCATTCACATCAATTTATTTGTGTCATCTTGAAATAAATTTTGAAATATATTATGGTCATTGAGATAAATTTGGTTTTATGAATTATGCTCATTTCTTCCTAATAAAACAAAAAAAATATCTTTGCATTGTTACAATTAAATACACAATGATTAAGTTGAAAATAACTTCCAATCAAATAACACAACAATATGCAAAATGTGAAACATGGAAAATGTTTTATTTCCACAAATTAAGTTAAACCGAGGCAATGTAAAGAAGTTGAATTATAGGGACTTAAATACATATCTCAAAATGTTAAACTGAGGATAACTACAAAAATTATATGTCCAGAACAAAATACAAAGATATATAATTGTGGAATGAAAATGGGCAATTTATTATTCATTAATTATCTATTAATAAACAAGAGATTACTCATAAAAAATCATAAATTCTGAATGTATAAAATAAAGTTTTTGTTTTTAAAAAAAATCTTGTAAAACAATTGATATGTATTATTTAAATATAACAAATAGAACGTACAATAGACATATGGAAATGAGAAATTATATATTTTTAGCCGTTGCAAATTTTATATTATAGAACAAATTTTTATTATAGAACAAATTATAATTCTAGATTGTTGCATATTTACTTAACTTCTGCCAATACAGATAATAACAAAATATTCGGAAAATTACTTGTGTATGGATTTTACCCTGATCATTTTTATTTTCTAATGTTTTACATACATGTACTAGTATGTCACCGGAAATGAATCAAATGTTCTTTAAACAAAATTATTATCAAAATGTAGATAATCTGAATTATAAAACTGTTAGTGGGTTTTGCTTGATAGAGACAGGATGAATCTTCTTTGTTACTAAAAGTAATGATTAAAGGGTAATAGCTTATGATACAGGGGAGATAACACCTCTCATAACATCAGTCTTTTTTATTGCAGTTTCCTGCAAGTCTATTGATTACGATCAAAATCCCGTCAATAACAATATAGATAACTCTATCAATGATAATCTGACAGTAGAAATCACTCCTGAAATGAATTCAGTTTTTGGTAGACTGTATGATATGACTGTAATCCCCTTAATAACAATTAAGATACCTCTATCACTGACAGACAGGAAATCATTCCTGATTTAATTTTCATTTTTGAGTTGACTGTATGATAAGTACTTAATATCTAGTCCTAGATATCAAAATTAAAACTTGTACTCAACTTTCATTGCTGTTGAAGACTGCTCAGTTAGTCTAAATACTAAAATTAAAATTCTCTTAACTTTGATTGGTGATAAAGGCCAACATAAATTTCCAATTGTGTGAACTTTCGTATTCATATCACAGCCTTGTGGAATCTAGTTTAGGATTTTTCATAGCAATTATTGGTGATTCTTCCATAGATCCAAATTCCCTAGGTAAAAATTTTGACACTTCCATTGTCGATAAAGGCTGCCTTAATGGAGTTGTAGAGTCAGAATGAGGCTGAAAAATAGGTATTGACATCAATCAGTTTAAAATGAGAAAACATTTAAAACTTCAAGTAAAACCTTGTAATATCCCACTGCAGCAATCTAAAGTCCCTAAATCTGTTTTTCTTGACAGATCTTTATCAATTAATTGCTAAGCTTTCCGTAATACCAAAAATTGACTGAACATATTGTGCTGATGGTTTAATGTTTCATATTATTCTATATGTCATAGATACATATATGACATGCCTGTAGCTGCATGTCTTACATATGAAGTTATTATGAAATGTATTTAACAGTATTGAAATACACGATATTTACTTATTATTTAATATAAACAGAGTTAGAACTGTAGCGGGAGTTTTTATAACTTGTATAAACATATCCGTATGTAAATCCATTTTAATTTAAATAATTTCCAACTTTAAGATTATACTAAAAGTAATACATGTATTTGAAAATTTACTTATAATACACATATTTGCAATAAAAAATATGAAATAAAATGTTTTCAAGAAGCCAGAACTAATTAAATCATGCAAATACAACCATTACTAACTTTAATGTCTTATCTAAACATGAGAATATGATAAACTATAAAACAAAAATCACAACATCAATTACAAACAAACTTACAAAAATGATATAACAATTATTACAAGTGAACACAAAACACAAGAGTAAAACTAAGCTAGAATATTCATATTAGTTTATTATCATTCTAATGGTTACTGTAAGAACAACATATTCTAAAACAGCCACAGATAAAATAAACAGGACATTAGTTTTCACTTCATATTAACTTTGATTTTCTCTGAATGTTTTGTTACAATTACAGCAGTCAACAGATGTACTTTTAAAGAGAGTTACATCCAGATTATATTCCTTGACAAATTGGTTGGTTCTAACCAGATTATGATACTTGATAACTTGGTTGGTTCAAGCCAGATTATGATACTTGATAACTTGGTTGGTTCAAGCAAGATTATGTTCCTTGGCAACCTGGTTGGTTCTACCGAGATTGTTTTCCTTGACAACTTGGTTGTTTCTAGCGAGATTATGTTCCTTGACAACTTGGTTGTTTCTAGCCAGATTATGTTCCTTGACAACTTGGATGTTTCTAGCCAGATTATGTTCCTTGACAACTTGGTTGTTTCTAGCCAGATTATGTTCCTTGACAACTAGGTTGTTTCTAGCCAGATTATGTTCCTTGACAACTTGGTTGTTTCTAGCCAGATTATGTTCCTTGACAACTTGGTTGTTTCTAGCCAGATTATGTTCCCTAACATCTTTGTTGTTTTTCTATGATGCCATTGTTTAGTTTACAACCAGCTATTTGGGAACCTATTTTTGTGAACTCTGCTGCTAAAGTAAACAACTATTTTTAGATCAAACCATTTTTGAAATGGGTATATGGCATATTAACTATTTTTGAAGATTCAAAACAAAAAAATATCATTTTAGACTTAATAAAAGTATTCAGGTGAAAGGCTGGCTTTAGGTCATAGTGCTCAGTAAAGATCTATGGAATCTACTTTGGGATATTTGAGGAAACTAGTGTGTGCATATAAATTCACTGACTTTTGGCAAGCAATTTGACAAACTTTCAATCGATATTTGAACCTAGGTTGTGAAAAGCAATTTCTTGAAGAAGTGGTCACTAAGGACCAATGACAACCTTTGATCCAGAAGAGGTAACTAAAGATCCCACAATAATACTTTAATCTGGGAGTGGTCACTAAAGATATATCCAAAAATAAAGATTTGATCCAGAAGTAGCCATTGATGTCCCACAAAATGGTATTATCTTAAACTGTTTCTAAAGGTCCCACATTACAGCTTTGATCCAGAAGCAGTCACTGAGTGTGCAAAATATTTTATAAATTAAGAATTTCCAGTAATGTAGACTTATGTAAAAAAGAAGCTGGGCAAGAACAAAATATATTGAACAAAAATATGTATTTAATCTAAATTATATTGATGATGAATAGATGTTCCTAATGTTATGAACATCTGTTTGTAAACAAAAAGTAACAAGATCTAAGTGACTGGGGTAAAGTGCTCTGTTCCGCCAATTTCTTATTCCTAAAGATTTGTCTTATTGACATCTAACTTCTACTTGAAAGAAAAATCATTTGCTTTCTATCATTACATACAATACCATTAAACTTTTTAATGTGTAACAGGGTATATCATAAATTCACATTTTCATACGTTAAGGATTGTTTTGAGAGTTTTTTTAATTAAATCCTTGTTGGTGGTAGTGGTTGTGTTATTAGAGAATCAAATGCTAAGAGATTAAAAGTAATCAATTTCCAATCTAACAGGAAGCATACCAAGAGGGAGATATTTATAGAGGCAAATCCAAAATGCTTTGGTTATATCAAGATAAACAGAAGTCTGAACACTTTTTGAACTTATCAATGAATATAATTACTGACAAAGCAGGCTGTGTCATCTGCTAGTTAACTTACCAATGAATGTAATTAATGTTCATATTGACAAAGCAATGAATGTAATTAATGTTCATATTGACAAAGCAGGCTACGTCATCTGCTAGTAAACTTATTCAATATTCAGCTTTATTAACTTCAATAAGTCAGATCATGTTATTTTCTTTCTTTTTTCTTCTGTATTTCAGATTTACTCGAAAACAAATTGGGGTCAGAAGGTATTTTCTATTTTGTTTTTTCCCCCTAATTTTCTGAAATTTTTTTTGACTTTCACAACAAAAGTATTTATTAAATTCTAACAAAAAAGAGGATCATAAAATGGAGCAATATCTGAACAAATATCAGAACTGCTTTCCTCACAAATTGTAAGTTATTGAGGTAACAAAGCGCTATGTTATAAAGGGAAGCAAGATGTTAGTCACCACTTCATTCATTTAGGAAACACTAACTTAGGGTTGACTCAGCTTCCAGATGTTGTTGTTAAATTTAAATGTCAATGTTTAGTTTTTAGAATATTTGGTTAAATCAATGTTAATGGTTAATGATAATTGTTAAGCCTGCAGCAATAGTGAGTGAAATACAAAATGTGAATAACTTAAAAATACAAAGCTTATATTTGCATAGTAAGAATATAAAGCAAAGTAAGGAAATGTTAAACAAAAATAAATTAAAACAAAAGCTATCACACAACTAAATATAAGCTACTAAGTTGGTCATGTACCCCAAAGATTTAGCATGTATACTCTCAATACCAAAGTTAATACTAAACTAAAAACATAAATGCAACAATAGGCCGACAGGAATATAAATTTAAGAAAATTTCGTCATAAATTTTTAGATTGTTATAAAGGTAACTATTCCTTCAGTTTTTAAGACGTTGATGTTTTTAACAGCCACCAGTGTAACTCAGAAAATGTTCATTACAAACAAACAGCCAAGCTGATGTTCAATATTAATATATTTATTACTCATTGCATAGCAATTATAAAGGCACTAAATATAAATGTCTATGCTTGTGCATTGTTTTTTATTTCGAAAAAATTGAACCTAGCTGTTTTCGTTAAACCCTATATGTGTCTTACTTATTTCCAACACCAAACTAATGAAAATTCTTAAAATTTATACAAATATCTTAAAAACTGATTGTAAGTGGCAAAAAAAAATCAAATAAATAAATAAATCTACTAAAACATGCTAAATAATCGTCAAAACAATATACTTTACTAAAATACAACATCTATAAGATTAACAAGATTCACCAATGTACCATGGGATATGTACTCCCAATATCGTAATATTGCAGAACTTTCTTTTTATGTCACATATTCCAAATTAATAATTTTTGAGAAAACTTTCGTGTGCAATTTCATTTTTTAATTTGAAATAATAATTCTGTTCAAATGTAATGGGGTCCCAGTGGTGACCCCTAATTATTCCTTATTACATGATTAGTATAAAACAAAGCTTTTTGAGTTTGAGATCAACCCAGTCATCAATAGGAATAATAAATGTTAAAAATAAAACCACAACACCACTACTGTCAATACCATATCAATCACCATAGTGACTATTGTTAATACCACAACAATCACAACAGTGACTACTGCTAATACCACAACAATCACCACAGTGACTACTGTGAAATGGCTGAATATGTAAAAAGGAATTCAGGCAAATCAAAATAAATATGGAAAACTTACAATTTATTCTGACTACTCTGCACATACCTGTAGAAAATATTACGTATTTGTGTAGGAAAAAGTTTGTTGTTTTTTAATTCTTCTTCATAATCACATTTCATGCTTAACTTTATTATAGGGGAAGGATTACAATGGCTGTGATCTATAGAAACATCTTATATAATTATAATAGTGCCATTCATGGTATCAATTTGAGTCCAACTTGTCCTAATGCAATCATGTTTGCCAGTTTACTTGCTGAAGGTTTCTTGTTTTATCAAAGCTGGATACTTCAGTTTTCTCCACCATCTTCGATTGACCAACTTGATTTAAGTAAAAGAATCTTGACTGGGATGTAAACACTACAAATCCACTCAACTGTGATCAGGTACTAATTAATAATTGTAAATAAACTAAACCAGTCTCTTATTTAGCCTGCAACATTTAAAGATAAACTGCTAAACCTAAAGTCAGCATGCTAAAATACTGCATTTGTTATTCAGACAGCAAAAGCAGTTGCCATAAAGCAGTTGTCAAGGTAACCTTAGTTAACAAAGCACTAACAGATGATATACATATCAAGATAATAATCTAAGTTAACCTTTTATATATAAGTGTCCTATATGTAATGTATATTGTACAATATCTTAAAAGCATTCCACAAAAGTTAAATAAACATTACATTCATTCAAAGTACAAGTAGTATTCTTCGTGGTTTAAAATGCATAATAACAATCTTTGAATCCATTTCTGAAATGTCTGATGGTATGATGATTTAGGTAGACCTCTGAGGTACTGACTGATGGCTGAGCTACAGGCTTGTCAAGGACTTGAGATAACAACCAGAAAAGAACTTTTTAAGTTTTAGAAATAAGAAAAGTTGCATAGGGCTAAATCTGGAGAGTATGGGTGTGACAAGATGGTAATTCTAATCTCTGACTGAAAAAATTGCTTCACAAGCTCAGATGTATGTGATGGAGCATTATCATGAAGACAAGCATCCCTAAATCCTGACACAGGACATCATTAAGATGGTTCTTGAGCTATTTTTAGTATAACATACCGGTAATATCAACCTGTAACACTTTTGCCCTGTGGCACCAGAATTTGTATGGCTATACCATCATATGAGAAGAATATGTGATAAAGAACCTTCTTTGTGCTTATGCTTCTTTCAGAAACTACAGGCCTTCTACCTTGTTTACTTAAACCATATTTTGTTTCAAATTTTTTCCTACTAGTTCAAAATAGTGAACCTGTTTCGTCACCTGTAACAATGTTTGCAAATTGTCTTTGATTAAATTTGGGAAACATTTTGAGCAATTGCTTAGCGGTTTGTATTTGTACCCATGTTTGGTCATCTGTCAATATATGCGGGATCCATTTGTTAGAAACTTTTCGTACTTTCAAATACGCTTCAAAAAGAAATGCTCCTGCAATAGCGATATATCAACAACTTTGGCAATATCACGAAATCATTTATCTGACATTACTTCAATTATTTTCCTGACTTTTGAGACATTTGCCTATTTCTCCAATATTCAAACCCTTTTCTAACCATTTTACAGCAGTTGTCACGGCCAACTCTATTGAAATGGCTATAATTTTAAAAGTTTGTGGAGCTGAAACACATGCTTTAAATTGTTGAAAAGGTATTAGAAAGAGCTATTCAAGCATATCATAATCAAGGAATTAGTGCAAAGCATAAACATGCTGTGGTACAATACACATTACATATTGAACAGCCCTTGTACTGTACTTAACAGAAAAGACATTTAATTCTTTATACTTCTGTTGAGTACAAGTTACTTCATGGCTCTACACTGACATTATATATATATATATATATATATATATATATATATATAAGCTATATAAGAATGCTTCCTTCATGTTAACCTTTCATCTATAACTGAAATGATAAACCTTTTTGAATGTATAAGCCGAAGTTCTTATTTAAAATATAAAACTTTTCATTATAAAATGATGTGTTTAAGCTTCTATCTTGAACAGAAATGTGAAACCCTACTGATAAATGGAAATGTTAAACACTACATTTTATCAATTAAATCACACACTGATAAAAAAAGGCATTTTTTAATTCAGGAATTCAAACTGCACCAAATATGTTTTTATCTAAAACAAGATAAAGTTAACAAAGTCGATATAGGTATAACAAACAGTGAAGTCTAAATTGGAAGAGATCTACTTAATGTGTACTTCACAACAATAAGACTGCCACATGTTAGACCAATGAAAATTTATGATTTTGAAAAAAAAAATAACCATTTTTCAGGACTTACTAGTGTTACAGTAAAATCTGGGAAGTTGAAAGGTGGAATGGAAATCTTGTTACATGACTATAAAGTTTCAGTATAAGGCTAAATATATTATTCATCACAACACAAATAACAAAATTATTTTTCAATCCATGAAAATTTGTGATGATAAATTAAGTTTACTCAGTGAGGTTCTAGATAGAAGTGAAACTTGTGTTGTTACTTGTTTAACCCAAATATCCCAAAGCTAACTTAGTATGTACATCAATAAAGCAGGCTCATGATGAGTCCATTTGTATTTTGTGGGTAAAAGGGTTAATGTGAATAAAAATCAACTGTAAATGAACTCACTCCTTTTTAAATCCTTCATTGAATGACATTCACCTTCTTAATAAAAAATATTAACTTTTATTTATAGATTAAACTGTAACTTTAAACATATAAATGTTAAGTTTAAAAGAATCGGGATTAATTATCATTTAAAACGTTTCAGGTCAAAATGTTTAAATACTTTGTTAAAAGCTGTCACCCTAATCACATGATCTGCTATGTCTAGAAATATGAAGAAATATTTTGAAGATTAAAAAAGATGGTAGAACTTTACTTTCTGGTGATAATAATGAAGTTTTATACTTCTCAGCCTTAAATTCATGAAAAGGTTTCAAAAGATTTTACTTTTAAGAGGCATAGTGACCATGATTGTGATTCAAAGTAAACTTTGTTTTGGTAACTAATAGAGATTTCTCGGCTGGTGAATTAAATTTTAACTTTTAATCAAGTTTGATAATGAGTAGATGTTATAAAGCTGTTTTTTTACTTTGAGTCAATATGATCTTGAATGAGGTCTTGATAAACCAGCTTCCTAAACATAGGAGAGCTTAATGATGTGATGCTGTATACAAAGCTTTAAATAAAGGTCCTCAGTCTAAAAAAGAAGACATTTAAAGATTTTAATACTCAAGGTCAAAGTAAGGTAAAGGTTAACCAGCTTCAAAAATTTTACAAGGGTTATTGGCCTGCAGGCAACAGTCACATTGAATTCCATTGCATTTGATTTTATTGTTCTCGAGAAAAGGGTCTTTGAGCAAAAATATTTATCAACAACTAGTGGATAAAACACAAAAGAGTATCCATATAGCACACCCTACGCGCTTAATTAGTGAACTTAAGTAAACTTACCCGTTTTTCTCTTCTTTGTATAATATATGATAAATCTGTTAAAGCCCTCAATAAAAAGTCTGGTAGAAGTGCTACAACAACTAGCAACAGAATACATAACCAGGCAGATATACTGGATAGTGACACATAAAACACATAGAAATAATCCTGTGTTGTTACAAACAGGCTTCTGTAATATAAAACATAGATAGTGACTCATAAAACACATAGAAATAATCCTAAGTGGTGACAAACAGGCTTCTGTAATAAAAAACATAGATAGTGACTCGTAAAACACATAGAAATAATCCTAAGTGGTTACAAACAGGCTTCTGTAATATAAAACATAGATAGTGACTCATAAAACACATAGAAATAATCCTAGGTGGTGACAAACAGGCTTCTGTAATAAAAAACATAGATAGTGACTCATAAAACACATAGAAATAATCCTAGGTGGTGACAAACAGGCTTCTGTAATATAAAACATAGATAGTGACTCATAAAACACATAGAAATAATCCTGTGTTGTTACAAACAGGCTTCTGTAATATAAAACATAGATAGTGACATATACAACACATAGAAATAATCCTAGGTGGTTATAAACAGGCTTCTGTAATAAAAAAACATAGATAGTGACATATAAAACACATGGAAATAATCCTAGGTTGTTACAAACAGGCTTCTGTAATATAAAACATAGATAGTGACATATACAACACATAGAAATAATCCTAGGTGGTTACAAACAGGCTTCTGTAATAAAAAACATAGATAGTGACACATAAAACACATAGAAATAATCCTAGGTGGTTACAAACAGGCTTCTGTAATATAAAACATAGATAGTGAAACATAAAACACATAGAAATAATCCTGGGTGGTTACAAACAGGCGTCTGTAATATAAAACATAGATAGTGACTCGTAAAACACATAGAAATAATCCTGGGCGGTTACAAACAGGCTTCTGTAATATAAAACATAGATAGTGACTCGTAAAACACATAGAAATAATCCTGGGCGGTTACAAACAGGCTTCTGTAATATAAAACATAGATAGTGACTCGTAAAACACATAGAAATAATCCTGGGCGGTTACAAACAGGCTTCTGTAATATAAAACATAGATAGTGACTCGTAAAAACACATAGAAATAATCCTGGGTGGTTACAAACAGGCGTGTGTAATATAAAACATAGATAGTGACTCGTAAAACACATAGAAATAATCCTGGGTGGTTACAAACAGGCGTCTGTAATATAAAACACAGATAGCGACACATAAAACACATAGAAATAATCCTGGGTGGTTACAAACAGGCGTCTGTAATATAAAACATAGATTGTGACTCGTAAAACACATAGAAATAACCCTGGGTGGTTACAAACAGGCTTCTGTAATATAAAACATAGATAGCGACACATAAAACACATAGAAATAATCCTGGGTGGTTACAAACAGGCTTCTGTAATATAAAACATAGATAGCGACACATAAAACACTTAGAAATACTCCTGGGTGGTTAGAAACAGGCGTCTGTAATATAAAACATAGATAGTGACACATAAAACACATAGAAATAATCCTGGGTGGTTACAAACAGGCTTCTGTAATATAAAACATAGATAGTGACTCGTAAAACACATAGAAATAATCCTGGGTGGTTACAAACAGGCTTCTGTAATATAAAACATAGATAGTGACATATACAACACATAGAAATAATCCTGGTTGGTGACAAACAGGCGTCTGTAATATTAAACATAGATAGCGACAAATAAAACACATAGAAATAATCCTGGGTGGTTACAAACAGGCGTCTGTAATATAAAACATAGATAGCAACACATAAAACACATAAAAATAATCCTGGGTGGTTACAAACAGGCTTCTGTAATATAAAACATTGATAGTGACTTGTAAAACACACAGAAATAATCCTGGGTGGTTACAAACAGGCTTCTGTAATATAACACATGGATAGTGACACATAAAACACATAGAAATAATCCTGGGTGGTTACAAACAGGCTTCTGTAATATAAAACATAGATAGCGACACATAAAACACATAGAAATAATCCTGGGTGGTTACAAACAGGCGTCTGTAATATAAAACATAGATAGTGACTCGTAAAACACATAGAAATAATCCTGGGTGGTTACAAACAGGCGTCTGTAATATAAAAAATAGATAGTGACACATAAAACACATAGAAATAATCCTAGGTGGTGACAAAAAGGCGTCTGTAATATAAAACATAGATAGTGACTCGTAAAACACATAGAAATAATCCTAAGTTGTTACAAACAGGCTTCTGTAATATAAAACATATATAGTGACTCGTGAAACACATAGAAATAATCCTGGGTGGTTACAAACAGGCTTCTGTAATATAAAACATAGATAGTGACTCATAAAACACATAGAAATAATCCTGGGCGGTTACAAACAGGCGTCTGTAATATAAAACATAGATAGCGACACATAAAACACATAGAAATAATCCTGGGCGGTTACAAACAGGCATCTGTAATATAAAACATATATAGTGACTCGTGAAACACATAGAAATAATCCTGGGTGGTTACAAACAGGCTTCTGTAATATAAAACATAGATAGTGACTCATAAAACACATAGAAATAATCCTGGGCGGTTACAAACAGGCGTCTGTAATATAAAACATAGATAGCGACACATAAAACACATAGAAATAATCCTGTGTTGTTACAAACAGGCTTCTGTAATATAAAACATAGATAGCGACACATAAAACACATAGAAATAATCCTGGGTGGTTACAAACAGGCGTCTGTAATATAAAACATAGATAGCGACACATAAAACACATAGAAATAATCCTGGGTGGTGACAAACAGGCTTCTGTAATATAAAACATAGATAGTGACACATAAAACACATAGAAATAATCCTGGGTGGTGACAAACAGGCTTCTGTAATATAAAACATAGATAGCGACACATAAAACACATAGAAATAATCCTGGGTGGTTACAAACAGGCTTCTGTAATATAAAACATTGATAGTGACTTGTAAAACACATAGAAATAATCCTGGGTGGTTACAAACAGGCTTTTGTAATATAAAACATAGATAGCACTACATAAAACACATAGAAATAATCCTGGGCGGTCACAAACAGGCGTCTGTAATATAAAACACAGATAGTGACACATAAAAACACATAGAAATAATCCTAGGTGGTGACAAACAGGCGTCTGTAATATAAAACATAGATAGCGACACAAACAAACACATAGAAATAATCCTGGGTGGTGACAAACAGGCTTCTGTAATATAAAACATAGATAGCGACACATAAAACACATAGAAATAATCCTAGGTGATGACAAACAGGCTTCTGTAATATAAACATAGATAGTGACTCATAAACACATAGAAATAATCCTGGGTGGTTACAAACAGGCTTCTGTAATATAAAACATAGATAGTGACTTGTAAAACACATAGAAATAACCCTAGGTTGTTAAAAACAGGCGTCTGTAATATAAACATAGATAGCGACACATAAAACACATAGAAATAATCCTAGGTGGGTAAATAATCCTAGGTGGTAACAAACAGGCATCTGTAATATTTAACATAGATAGCGACACATAAAACACATAGAAATAATCCTAGGTGGGTAAATAATCCTAGGTGGTGACAAACAGGCTTTTGTAATATAAAACATAGATAGCGACACATAAAACACATAGAAATAATCCTGGGTGGTTACAAACAGGCGTCTGTAATATAAAACATAGATAGTGACACATAAAACACATAGAAATAATCCTGGGTGGTTAGAAACAGGATTCTGTAACATAAAACAGATAGTGACACATAAAACACACAGAAATAATCCTGGGTGGTTAGTACAAGACTTCTGTAACACAAACATAGATAGTGACAAATAAAACACATAGAAATAATCCTTGGTGGTTAGAAACAGGCTTCTGTTACATAAAACATAGAAAATGGGTCAAAGACTCAATGGGCCGGGTTGTTTTTTAAATTTCTATTGAATGGGTGTAAAGTGTGGAAGGAATTTTAAATAATTGCACAAAGCAAGGTGTACCAGTTGCTTTTTTTTATACTTCACAGAAAGTCATGAAAAATGGGGAATAGGTCCAACAATGACAACATATATGAAAGAGTAATGAAACAAGTGTATATATGTATAGGAAAATCTCAATCATTTTAACATTTTCTAAAGCTACAGTAAATTGAAAAAATGTGCACCAGAAACTTTACATTGGAATGGACTGGATGAGATGGACAGTACAGGACAGAAAGGCAACAGGGTGACAGCACTAGCTTTCCACACTTTCATCCAAGAGCTAATAAACCAATAACTTTTAGAACATAAACATTTTTGTAGTTTTCTATCATATATGTATAATAATCCTACTTTTTTTAAAGATTTGAAATTTAAAACCTGTCACAGTAGGATGTAATGGCATAAAGGTTTCACTACAACATTTGATGTCAGGTGCACATCTTTGAAATTCTTTTGATATATACAGTACAAAGTCACTAAGTTTCAAATTCTGGAACAATGGGAAAAACTACCTGATATATTTCTATAAAGTCAGGCCCACATCTTCAATATATATAGAAACATTCTGTGAAGTCTCAAGACTTTTGGTTGAAAACTGTAAGAGGAGTTGAGTTCACAAAGTAGGTACCCCCAGTTCAAAAACTTGCTAAAAAGTGACTCCCAGTTCAAAAACATGCTAAAAAGTGATTAAGTTTCAAAGTCTGGAAAAATGGGAAAAAAATCTTGAAATATTTCCATAAAGTCAGGTGCACATCTTGAGTTGAGTTCACAAAGTTGGTACCCTATTTTCCCCGCCTACCCACCCACCCTACATTCACCATACTATAAACCATATTTGCACTCTGTGCAACCTAGCCAAAAACAAGCAGATTTTTGCTGAAATTTCTTAACTGCTCAAACAAAACATTTTATCATTAAATATACAGTAGAACTTCGATAACTCGAAATGCACGGGACTTAGGTGATGAATTCGAGTTATCGGGGTGTTCGAGTTATAGAAGTTGAAGGATGACGTCATCTTTTTATATGTTTTTCACTTCAGAAATCTTTTATGTTGTAAATAGTTACAATTACTCGAATGTAATGCAATAGGGAAAAAACTAAATACTATATAGAAACTTTCGAAATAAAAAATAATAATCAATCTATTAAAGAATTGATATTGACAGCAAAAATTTTAAAACATGTTTTTTTATTTTAAACTCAAGATGTATACGAAAAAAACAGAATTGGAAAACAGATATATGTACATGTATGTAATTAATAATAAAACAAACATACCAGTCCTTGTCCATATCACAATCCCAAAAACAAAGTCAAAACTTTGCAAACTGGCAAAATAGGTGATACACGTGAACTTCCATCAAGGAAGTGAGGCCGGGTGCTCCGGAAGGGTAAGCACCTCCTGTTTAGCTAGCTACACCCGTCACGTGTAAGTCAATTTTGAGAATGAAAGGAACAAAGACCTATGGTAAGTCAAATATATCCAGTATAAGTTGGGATACAGTGACTACATACTTATCAACAATATTGTGATGACGGCCATAAAACTTTTTAAGGGCCCTGATTAGCCTAGGCTTGCAATATCCTTGTGTCAACAATTTGATTGTAAGTAATTTGCTTCGTTGCAGAAAGTTCCCATAGTGGGAACAAGCTCTACCGTACCGTATTAACTGTGAAACATATACACCATACGCAGGAGAAGCAGGGATATTACTGCAAAGAAACGGAAAGTTGACAATAGAAAAATTGAAGTCATCACGTTTGTCGTATAGCTTCAGATGTAACCTTTCATGGGTGTCATAACTGAGGTATAAGTCCAAATATGAAGCAGAACATAAAGAATCTGTCGTGTCTTTTATTTCAAGCTCACTTGGATAGATGACATTCACATATTCTCCAAATTTGTGATTATTTAGAGAAAGAACGTCATCTATATATCTGTATGTGTAGTTGAATGATTTAGCGACAGTCTTTTTTCCAGATTTGACAAGGTTCTGTAAAAATTCTGATTCATATGAATAAAGAAACAAATCAGCAAGTAAAGGTGCACAGTTTGTGCCCATTGGTATACCGATTGTTTGTTGAAAGATAATATTGCCAAACACAACAAATATGTTGTCTATCAAAAACTCTAACATTTTGTTGATGGTATCTTCAGTATATTTTTGTTTGCAGTCTGTATGGTGTTTTACAAAATAACCAGAATCCCTGTTGAGCACTAGATATTTATATCTTGGTTTACCGTTTTTGTAAAAAAATGAAACGTGAATGATTTGTTTTAGACGTTCTTTCAATTTAGCATGAGGGATAGTGGTGTACAGGGTAGAAAAATCAAAAGTTTCTATACTTTTTACCGAAGATAGAGTTTTAGAGACAAAATGGTCAAGTAGTTCTTTAGAATTTTTGAGAATCCACATTTGGTTGATGCCAGATGTAGAATAGACTCTATCTGAATAAGTCTGAAGGCCATCTTTGACGACTGTCAAAATTTGTGTTAGAATTACTGATAATGATTTAGTAGTACATTTAGAGGAACCTGCAATATATCTTTCCTTGTATGGATTTTTGTGAAGTTTTGGAATCCAATAC
Source organism: Tegillarca granosa (assembly GCA_029721355.1). Taxonomy (NCBI): domain Eukaryota; kingdom Metazoa; phylum Mollusca; class Bivalvia; order Arcoida; family Arcidae; genus Tegillarca; species Tegillarca granosa. The sequence goes on from CM056602.1 coordinate 41,705,089, forward strand.
AAGTAAGGCAGGTCAAGTTCTTCCTGTTTTAAATTGATACCAAAAGACTGAAGGACTCCCCTATGATTGGAAAGAACTTCATCTTTTGTAAAATTAGTTTTGGTATAAGTAGGATTTTCTGATATACTATCTAAACCAAGCTCCTTAAAAAGACATTCAACATAGAATTTCTTACAAACGAAAATAATGTTATTAGAAGCTTTATCAGCAGGGACAACAACATACCTGTTATGTATGTCAGTAAGGACCGCAGAAACCTCAGGGTCCCTGAGCACTAAAGAAGGTTTAGTACCCATAGACCCATTAAGTTTTGCAATTCTTGACTTGACAAAATTTCTAATTGTCCTTATCCAGTCGGATAAAGTGTCAAGCTCTACGTCTTCTAATTTAGCCCAACCTCTAGCATACTCTTCAACAGAATCCATAATAATTTTGAAATTCTGTCCCCAAGTAAAAGGTTGAGCCTCCCTGTATTTAGGGCCTTTTGAAAGAAGACATTTTAATTTAGTATTCTCAATAATATTGAGATCACCTGTTACTACATGCCCAGCTGGTTTATAAATATATGGGGACGCTGAGCAAGAGCAGGTAGGTGGAGTAAAGTTATGAAAGTTTAGGCACTGCAAAGTATGTTTATAGTTGAAAATTTTGGATGCAATAGGTTTATTGTAGGAGTAGGAAATTAGAGGTGGCGAGTTATATTTGAAATAAGTAGGGACTTTAGATTGTACTACTTTGTTAAGTAGTATATTAGAAATATTAATAGCATCTATGCCTTTGTTTGCATAATGTAATTTAAGAAATTGGCGACGGTTGTTGTCCTGTATATTGTGTTCCTGAGCGGGTTTAAATAACCTTTTAAATGCAATATCCATGATGATAGCGTTAAGTTTAAACTCTGGTGTATTAAAATCTGTAGTAGTTTTGTATATGCATTCTTCTTGTAACTGATTTAGACGGGAAAGTGGTAAAGAGTACAGTTTGGTACGAATATGGTGTAATCCGAGAGGTTTCTGAATGAATGGTAAAAGATTAGAAAAACTAACATCATGGATATTGGGTTTATTGTAACTTCGATGTCCATGACTTCTTTTGTTACGTGCAGTTCTGTTGAACAGGTGTAAAACATTAACATTCTTACAACCTGGGCTAGAAAGGTTTCCCACTCTATCAATTTTATCATTGCATCCATATGGTGATGCAGTGCCTAGTTCTCTAATCCAATAGTTCTCCCGTTGTAATCGGAATGGTGTACTTAAAATAGGACTATTAGTGTGGTGGTATATTTTTTCCAAAATTCTAACCTTCATAGACAGCACGGAATGGTCCGGTTGATTGAAGTGTTGGTAAATAAGTTGGTTACCATAATTATTTATTTCAAACCGGTGACCATTCATTCGTGCATTTAGTCTGCCTTTGGTTTCGCCCACATATATGAGTCCACATAAATTACACTCTATTCCATATACAACATTGGAAGATTTACAGTTCAGATCATCGTGGCTACGTAAAGTGTACTCCTTAGAAGTAAAATTGCTTGTAAAATGTGTATCCGTAATCAAAATTTTACAGGTTTTGCAATTTTTAGAATTGCAAGAAGTAACAGTGCAGTATGAAAAATTATTATCATAGTCAAAAATATCAGTAAGCTTGACAGTTGTGTTTTTGAGTTGTTTAAAATTTTGTTGTGAATCTTTATAGAAGTAACGATGGTCTGAACTGGCAATATAGGAAGATTTCATGACATCCTGAAGGATAACCCTAGGGGCACCATCATTAACTGCTAGTCTAGTGCCCGTAGTACCAGCAGGAGACCTTATTATAGAGCGCGACGTCTCAGGCTCTCTAGTAACATTCAGTTTGTTCTGCATTACTTAATTATTACATTTGTTTAAAAATACAAACAGATAGTTAATATTTTTACAAAGCACTAAAATTAAGTCAAAAGTTGAACTGTAATCGAAAGCAGCAGACCACTCGGGTATGGGGATTAGCATACCTGTTAAACTTAATTGTCCGTGACGATACTTAATATTTATCCGTTAATTGATACTAATTATTACGGTTAGATAACCAGAACTACTCTATTCATATCTCTAATATAACGATGGCCTAATTACTTATAATTCCTGTGATTTCCTCTGATCCTGTTATTTAACGGGCCATTGATCACGTTTTGTTAGAAAAAAACTCGAGTTTTTGAAGTTAATTTTTTATAGATTTTTAAATTACGGACCAAATTTTTACTTCAAGTTATCGGGGGTATTCGAGTTATAGAAGTTTGATTATCGAAGTTTTTCGAATATAGTTTATGACGAAAACAGGTTGGGACAAAATAAAGACTTCGAGTTATCCGTGGTATTCGAGATATCGAAGTTTGAGTTATCGAAGTTCTACTGTAATTGTTTACTTGATATTAGAACTACAATGTTGTTGAAAACCATAAAAACCTGAAGAGGGTTTTGCACATATGATAAGAGCAAAAGTATCAAAGACAAATGACCAAAATGAAAAATGTTTTTACATGAAGCCTGTTTGTAACTATTCAGGGTATTTCTATGTGGGTTATGTGTCACTAACTATGTTTCATGTTACAGAAGCCTGTTTCTAATGACCCAGGATTATTTCTATGTGTCTACATGACTTGTAAATATTGGGTTATGCCAACTCTAACAAAATCTACTGCATCAGTGGCTTAGTGGTTGAGTGTCTGCCTCAAGAGCTTGAGGACAAAGGTTCAAACCCAAGCTAAAATCCTTCATTCAAAAGACTGAATTTTGACAGGTTCAACTGTTGCAGCACCTCCAAAAAGTAACCTTGAGTTCACACTAGTACAAGGCAGTATATGATAACATTTACACATCTCAAACATACATGAACTTGTTCTAAAGTTAATACTTTGAGAATTAATCATCAATAATAGCTTAAAAAATGCTGATGCAACATTAAACAAAATAACAACAGACCAACCAAACCAATCAAATGTTTGTTCAAATGAGAACTCATTGATTTAGTGATAAATGACAGGTAAACTACAGATAAATGAAAGTAATCATACTTACGGCCAAAAGACTGAAGTGTATAGAAGCTCCATGGCAACATTTCCTACACCAGTAATGATATATGACAGAAATATAGGTAAACACCAGTAGTAGGTCTGTAAACACAGCTGAAACAGAGAAACACAGAAATATAGGTAAACACAAGTAGTAGGTCTGTAAACACAGCTGAAACAGAGAAACACAGAAATACAGGTAAACACCAGTAGTAGGTCTGTAAACACAGCTGAAACAGAGAAACACAGAAATATAGGTAAACATCAGTAGTAGGTCTGTAAACACAGCTGAAAAAGAGAAACACAGAAATATAGGTAAACATCAGTAGTAGGTCTGTAAACACAGCTGAAAAAGAGAAAAACTGAAATATAGGTAAACATGAGTAGTAAGTCTGTAAACACAGCTGAAACAGAGAAACACAGAAATATAGGAAAACACCAGTAGTAGGTCTGTAAACACAGCTGAAACAGAGAAACACAGAAATATAGGTAAACATCAGTAGTAGGTCTGTAAACACAGCTGAAACAGAGAAACACAGAAATATATGTAAACATCAGTAGTAGGTCTGTAAACACAGCTGAAACAGAGAAACACAGAAATATAGGTAAACATCAGTAGTATGTCTGTAAACACAGCTGAAACAGAGAAACACAGAAATATAGGTAAACATCAGTAGTAGGTCTGTAAACATAAACATAGAAATAAAGGTAAACATCAGTAGTAGGTCTGTAAACACAGCTGAAACACAGAAATATAGGAAAACACCAGTAGTAGGTCTGTAAACACAGCTGAAACAGAGAAACAGAAATATAGGTAAACATCAGTAGTAGGTCTGTAAACACAGCTGAAACAGAGAAACACAGAAATATATGTAAACATCAGTAGTAGGTCTGTAAACACAGCTGAAACAGAGAAACACAGAAATATAGGTAAACATCAGTAGTATGTCTGTAAACACAGCTGAAACAGAGAAACACAGAAATATAGGTAAACATCAGTAGTAGGTCTGTAAACATAAACACAGAAATAAAGGTAAACATCAGTAGTAGGTCTGTAAACACAGCTGAAACACAGAAATATAGGAAAACACCAGTAGTAGGTCTGTAAACACAGCTGAAAAAGAGAAAAACTGAAATATAGGTAAACATGAGTAGTAAGTCTGTAAACACAGCTGAAACAGAGAAACACAGAAATATAGGAAAACACCAGTAGTAGGTCTGTAAACACAGCTGAAACAGAGAAACACAGAAATATAGGTAAACATCAGTAGTAGGTCTGTAAACACAGCTGAAACAGAGAAACACAGAAATATATGTAAACATCAGTAGTAGGTCTGTAAACACAGCTGAAACAGAGAAACACAGAAATATAGGTAAACATCAGTAGTAGGTCTGTAAACACAGCTGAAACAGAGAAACACAGAAATATAGGTAAACATCAGTAGTAGGTCTGTAAACACAGCTGAAACAGAGAAACACAGAAATATAGGTAAACATCAGTAGTATGTCTGTAAACACAGCTGAAACAGAGAAACAGAAATATAGGTAAACATCAGTAGTAGGTCTGTAGACACAGCTGAAACAGAGAAACACAGAAATATAGGTAAACACCAGTAGTAGGTCTGTTAACACAGCTGAAACAGAGAAACACAGAAATATAGGTAAACATCAGTAGTATGTCTGTAAACACAGCTGAAACAGAGAAACACAGAAATACTGATAAAGCCAATGTTAATTGTTTGCAACAGAAGGAGTTCAAAAGTAAAATATTAATCTTTCTATATCAAGGCTTGTCTGAAAAGTGTTGTCAATAAAAAAATTCAAAACCAAGGAGGCTGATAATGAAGACAATCACATAAATACTTTGTCTAATGCCAACCTTTTTCTGTGTCAAACATAAAAACGAAAAGGTTGAGGCTATATGGGAGCTTAAAAGTGACTGTTTATATAATATGTGATGTGACAGGCAAATAAGATTCTTAAAGGCCATTTAATCAAAAGAACTCACCAGTGTACCATGTAATCAATATCTCTTAATGTTAGTGCAGAATAAAATGCACAAAATGTGTCAAAATTCTCAAAAATCATTATTCAATATGGGAAAATGTTACCTTTGCAATCCCACTGTCAGTAACAAGAGGCCCATGGGCCTTAACACTCACCTGAGGATATGTCCAAATTTTTTTGCAAAGCGCAAAGACAATATATTAGGTACAGAAACTTTACAAGTTTTCTAAAGTTAAGAACTGCCACAAAACTTAATCAGAAATACATCCAGTCACATTTCATTTATAATTAGCTTATATAATATGCATGAAGTAACTGTAGTACAATGAATAATTTCCAAATCATTAACAAATTTCAGTATACTTATGCAGCTATGTCCTTGACTTTTGAACATATATAAACTTGAACCATATATGATGTCATGTCATCATCATCATGTCAATACCTAAAATATTCTAATATACATGCCTATACAAAAAGTTAAAGTTTTAAGGATAAAAAGCAATTGATGTCTTCTTTTGCAGCTGTGACCTTGATCTTTGAATATGACCTTGAACCATATATCAAAATGATCATTGCCGCAATACCTACAATATTCTAATATATATGCCTTTACAAAAAAAAGAACAGTTTTCAAGATAATTAACAATTTAAGTCTTCTTTTGCAGCTGTGACCTTGATCTTTGAACATATGACCTTGAACAATATATCAAAATGATCGCCATATCAATTCCTACAATATTCTAATATACATGCCTATACAAAAAGTTAATAGTTTTCAAGATAATAAGCAATTTATGTCTTCTTTTGCAACTGTGACCTTGACCTTTGAAAAAGACCTTGAACCATATATCAAAATGATCATTGTCACAATACTTACAATATTCTAATACACATGCCTATACAAAAAGTTAACATTTTTCAAGATAATTAGCAATTTAAGTCTTCTTTTGCAGCTGTGACCTTGACCTTTGAACATATGACCTTGAAACATATATCATAATGATCGTCATATAATTACCAACAATATTCTAATATACATGCCTAAACAAAAAGTTACCAGTTTTCAAGATAATTAGCAATTTATGTCTTCTTTTGCAGCTGTGACCTTGATCTTTGAACATATATCATAATGATCGTCATATAATTACCTACAATATTCTAATATACATGCCTATACAAAAAATTAACAGTTTTCAAGATAATAAGCAATTTATGTCTTCTTTTGCAGCTGTGACCTTGACCTTTAATCATATAACCTAGAACCATATATCAAAATGATCATTGTCACAATACTTACAATATTCTAATATACATGCCTATACAAAAAGATAAAAGTTTTCAAGCTAATGCACAATTTATTTATAAGCCAAAAATAACCTTTCAGGGGCAATAACTCCTACATGGATTATCATATAGTTACGAAACTTGGTACCTTTTTAAATTTTGTCATGCTGAACATTTTAACAATGTTTTGATTTCATATATCTCTAAATATTTGCCAGAAAATTTCCTAAAACTGCATAAATCACAAATTAAGTCATGACCTTGATTTGTGACCTTGACCCTAAATTAAAGGTCATTTCAAGAAAAAGTCAAAACTGAAAACCCCATGTCATTATCTGTTCAAATAGTCAAGTTATAACAATTTGAAGCCATGTTACGAAATTTTTTTAATTAAACATGAAAACGCGTAACCCATTTTTCGACCAAATTTCACGAAATGAACAAACAGGCTTAAGACCCTACAGAAGCCAAATATCACATCAGATTTTCTCTCCCATCATCTGTTTCAGTCAAGAAGATTTTTAAGATTTTTGGACCCCTAGGTCATCTTGACCTAGTTTTGGTAGCCATGGCAACGCTATGAACAAATCTGAATTGCACTGGCCCATATATGCTTATGACAAAGTATCATTGAAATCTGTCCAGCAGTTTTGGAGAAGAAGTTGAAAATAGGTGTTAACGACGCACACACACACACATGATGCACGCACATACACACGCAGCGCCATGCCAAAAGCTCACATGACCTTTCGGTCAGGTGAGCTAAAAATGTCACACACAAGCACTATAAAGTATATATATGGTGGGTGGACAGGGGAATTCCATTTTATAATTTTTGTTCTAATTATATTTATTTCTGATTAAGATGATGCAATATATAATGCAATGTATAGACAATTTGTAATAGATTAAACATAGAAATCATAAGACTTAGTCATCGTGCATCAAGGATAAAAAATCATTTTGATGATGTGCAGGATTATGCTTACACATCATCTTTATGAAGAAAATCAATGACCATATCTTATTTCTTAATGATATTTACAATCTTAAATTATTTGGCTTGGTATATAGAGTGTTGATAAATATTGCAACAAAATTCAAGAATTTTATTTTATAGTTGTTCATGATTATGGCATCAATCATAGAATGTCAGCAATTTACTGCAGATGTAAGTTTTTTCAAATGTAGTGTTTATAATACTTACTTTGAGATTAACAGCGATGACACATGTTGTAAAAACTATAGAACCAAAACTTGTGTTATCCATCATCTGTAATAATAATTAATATACCATCATCTACAATATATAGACTTAGTACATCATCTAGAATATATACACTAAGAAAATCACATCTAGAATATATACACTCAGTGCATAATCTAGAATATCTACACTTAGTACATCATCTAAAATATATACATCTAGTACATCATGTAGAACATACACACTTAGTACATCATCTAGAATATATACACTTAGTACATCATCTAGAATATCTACAATTAGTTCATCATCTAGAATATATACACTTAGTATATCATCTAGAATATCTACAATTAGTACATCATCTAGAATATATAGACTCAGTACATCATCTAGAATATATACACATAGTACATCATCTACAATATATGCACTCAGTACATCATCTAGAATATATAGACCAAGTACATCATCTACAATATATACACCTAGTACATCATCTACAATATATGCACTCAGTACATCATCTAAATATAAACACTAAGTACATCATCTACAATATATGCACTCAGTACATCATCTAGAATATCTACAATAAGTAAATCATCTAGAATATGTACAATTAGTACATCATCTAGAATATCTACAATTAGTACATCATCTACAATATATACACTCAGTACATCATCTAGAATATATACACCTAGTACATCATCTAGAATATCTACAATTAGTACATCATCTACAATATATACATCTAGTACATCATCTAGAATATATACACCTAGTACATCATCTAGAATATCTACAATTAGTACATCATCTACAATATATGCACTCAGTACATCATCTAGAATATCTACAATTAGTACATCATCTACAATATACACTCAGTACATCATCTAGAATATATACACCTAGTACATCATCTAGAATATCTACAATTAGTACATCATTTAGAATATATAGACTTAGTACATCATCTAGAATATATACACCTAGTACATCATCTAGAATATCTACAATTAGAACATCATCTACAACATATACACTCAGTGCATCATCTAGAATATATACACCTAGTATATCATCTAGAATATCTACAATTAGTACAATATCTACAATATATACACTCAGTACATCATCTAGAATATATACACCTAGTACATCATCTAGAATATCTATAATTAGTACATCATCTACAATATATACACTCAATACATCATCTAGAATATATACACTAAGTAATCATCTACAATTTATGCACTCAGTACATCATCTAGAATATATACATGTACACTTGGTACATAATCTAGAATATATACACTCAGTACATCATCTAGAATATATACACCTAGTACATCATCTAGAATATCTATAATTAGTACATCATCTACAACATATACACTCAGTGCATCATCTAGAATATATACACCTAGTACATCATCTAGAATATCTACAATTAGTACAACATCTACAATATATACACTCAGTACATCATCTAGAATATATACACCTAGTACATCATCTAGAATATCTATAATTAGTACATCATCTACAATATATACACTCAATACATCATCTAGAATATATACACTAAGTACATCATCTACAATTTATGCACTCAGTACATCATCTAAATATATACATGTACACTTGGTACATAATCTAGAATATATACACTCAGTACATCATCTAGAATATATACACTAAGTACATCACCTACAATATATGCACTCAGTACATCATCTAAATATATACATGTACACTTGGTACATAATCTAGAATATATATACACTTAGTACATCATCTATAATATAAAGACTCAGTACATCATCTAGAATATATACACTAAGTACATAACCTACAATATATGCACTCAGTACATCATCTAAATATATACATGTACACTTGGTACATAATCTAGAATATATACACTCAGTACATCATCTAGAATATATACACTAAGTACATCACCTACAATATATGCACTCAGTACATCATCTAAATATATACATGTACACTTGGTACATAATCTAGAATATTTACACTTAGAACATCATCTAGATTATATACACTTAGTACATCATTTAGAATATATAGACTTAGTACATCATCTTGAATATATAAATTGAGTACATCCAGAATATATAGACTGAGTACATAATCTAGAATATATACACCCAGTACATGATCTAGAATATATACACCTAGTACATTATCTAGAATATATACACTAAGTACATCATCTAGAATATATACATGTGGTACATCATCTTAAATATATACACTTAGTTCATCATCTAGAATATAAACTCTTAAGACATCATCAAGAATATATACACTTAGTACATCATCTAGAATATATACACTTAGTACATCAAATCTAGAATTTTTACACTTAGTACATAATTTAGAATATAAAGACCAAGTACATGATCTAGATACATAGACTGAGTACATCATCTAGAATATATACACTGAGTACATCATCTATAATATATAGACTAAGTACATCATCTAGAATATATACACCTAGTATATCATCTAGAATATGTACAATTAGTACATCATCTCTAGTACATCATCTAGAATATCTACAATTAGTACATCATCTAGAATATGTACAATTAGTACATCATCTAGAATATCTACACCTAGTTCATCATCTAGAATATGTACAATTAGTACATCATCTAGAATATCTACACCTAGTACATCATCTAGAATATCTACAATTAGTACATCATCTCTAGTACATCATCTAGAATATCTACAATTAGCAAATCATCTAGAATGTATACACTTAGTACATCATCTAGAATATCTACAATTAGTACTTTATCTAGAATATGTACACTTACTACATCATCTAGAATGAATACACTTAGTACATTATCTAGAATGTATACACTTAGTACATCATCTAGAATATAAACACCTAGTACATCATCTAAAATATATAAACTTAGTACATCAGACCTACAATATATACACCTAGTACATCACGTAGAATATATGCACTCAGTACATCATCTAGAAAACATAGACTCAGTGCATCATCTAGAATATATACACTTAGTACTTCATCTAGAATATCTACAATTAGTACATCATCTAGAATATATACACTTAGTACATCATCTAGATTATATACACTTAGAACATCATCTAGAATATCTACAATTAGTACATCATCAAGAATATATACACTTAGTACATCATCTAGAATATATAAACACAGTACATCAGACCTACAATATATACACCTAGTACATCATCTAGAATATATGCACTCAGTACATCATCTACAATATATAGACTCAGTGCATCATCTAGAATATATACACTTAGTACTTCATCTAGAATATCTACAATTAGTACATCATCTAGAACATATACACCTAGTACATTATCTAGAATATATTCACTTAGTACATCATCTAGAATATATACACCTAGTACATTATCTAGAATATATACACTTAGTTCATAATCTAGAATATATAGACTAAGTACATATACAATATACTAGTATACACTTATAGTTTAATTACCTGAAGACTTGTCCTTTAAAATTTTATTGATAATAATGCCTTACAATTAGTATATTTGTTGTTAATGATATTTGGGTTTTATTAATTTTGAACTGTTTGGCCTCTGTGTCACTGATGAGAAATGACTTTCTGAAATTTGCACATCTGGCACATCAAAATCAAACAGGTATTTTTATATTTATAAAAGTTAACATTTTTACAAATAAAAATCTATTTACAGTTAAGAAAAAAAGCATTGTCCTGATCCCAAGGTATCAATCATCAGTAAAGGGTCAGGGTGTGTAAGGGGGCTTGAGCAGTGTAGTGAAAGTTGAACCCGCCCAACCATTTCTACCATCATCAATATATTATTTAACCATTTCTACTGCCACCAATATATTATTTAATCATTTCTACTGTCACCAATATATAATTTATCATTTATGAGAGTAATGTGAAGCTAAATGTCTTACTCAATGACACATCACATGGTCTAACTAGGGTTTTAACCTTTGACCTTTCAATCATGATTTTTATGAAATCATGTTTAGATTTGAGGATTACCTGTTTAAAATAATTCATAATTAAATTTTACCTACCTTTCCATCTTTGAACAATGAAACGTCATTCCCAAACATAAATAAAACCCCGAAGAAAAATACAAATGTATGCCACAGACCTGCAAATATCACAAATCGAATTAATCTGATACGTATGTGTGCCAGGGACATGCACATACAAAAAAAAACCACATTTCAATATATATGTTTGCCAGGAACATGCACATACAAAAAAAAAAAAAAAAAAAAAATTAATATATATGTTTGCCAGGGACATGCACACATAAAAAAATAAACACATTTTAATACATATATTTGCCAGGGACATGCACATACAAAAAATAAACAGATTTTATACATATGTGTGCCAGGGACATGCACATACACAAAATAAAAACATTTTGATACATATGTTTGCCAGGGACATGCACATACACAAAATAAAAACATTTTGATACATATGTTTGCCAGGGACATACACATACAAAAAATAAATTTTAATACATATGTTTTGCCAGGGACATGCACATACAAAAAATACACACATTTTAGTACATATGTTTTGCCAGGGACATGCACATATAAAAAATAAACACATTTTAATACATATGTTTGCCAGGGACATGCACATACAAAAAATTAACACATTTTAATACATATAAAAAAAACATGTTTTGATAATATGTTTGCCAGGGACATGTACATAAAACAAGAGGCCCAAGATGGCCCTAATTTGCTCACCTGAGTTTAAATGTAATTGTTACGTCTTGATAATACCTGGTTAAGTCAGAAGTGGTTTCAGATAACATTATTTTTTATTGTTTTGGTTTTTAGCTATATAGGACACTCTGACCTACTTCTGGTAGCCAAAGTGACCAGAAACACAAATGAGAATGGCAATGGTTTAAAGGTGCTATTGACTAATATGAATGAAATGTGACCAGTAGTGTCTGAGAAGAAGTCTCTTGATGGATGTATGGATGGATGGCAGAGTTCCTATCCATAACAAAAGTTCACATGAGCAATTTTCAGATCCGGATTTACGACTTTACAGATTTGACACATTAATTAAAATATTTTTAAAAAAAATTGTAAAATTCAACAGCTCAGGTGAGCTAAAAAAAACATGTTTTAATACATCTGTTTGCCAGGGACATGCACATATAAAAAATAAACACCCATGAAAGGTTACATCTGAAGCTGTACGACAAACGTGATGACTTCAATTTTTCTATTGTCAACTTTCCGTTTCTTTGCAGTAATATCCCTGCTTCTCCTGCATATGGTGTAAATGTTTCACAGTTAATACGGTATGGTAGAGCTTGTTCCCACTATGGGAACTTTCTGCAACTAAGCAAATTACTTACAATTAAATTGTTGACACAAGGATATTGCAAGCCTAGGCTAATCAGGGCCCTTAAAAAGTTTTATGGCGGTCATCACAATATTGTTTATAAGTATGTAGTCACTGTATCCCAACTTATACTGGATATATTTGACTTACCATAGTTCTTTGTCCATTCATTCTCAAAATTGACTTGCATGTGACGGGTGTAGCTAGCTAGACAGGAGGTGCTTACCCTTCCGGAGCACCCGGCCTCACTTCCTTGATGGAAGTTCACGTGCATTACCTATTTTGCCAGTTTGCAAAGTTTTTACTTTGTTTTTGGGATTGTGATATGGACAAGGACTGGTATGTTTGTTTTATTTGATATGTTTGTCAGGGACATGAACATATAAAAATTCTTGCCTGGCGAGTATTTTGACCGAGAAGAAAATACATTACTGTAACATAAACTTTCAAATTTCGACATGCCTTCACTGCCACTGCCGCCCCCAATGACACAGGAAAAAAAACACCTAAGTCTCACCTTATGGCAATGACAGGCTCGACAATAAACATGTTTTGATATGTATGCTTGCCAGGGACTTGCACATATAAAAAATAAACAAATTTTCAGATGTACGTTTGCCAGGGACTTGCACATATAAAAAAAAAAACACATTAATTTTAATATGTACATTTGCCAGGGACTTGCACATACAAAAAAATAAACACATTAATTTTAATATGTACATTTGCCAGGGACATGCACATATAAAAAATAAACACGTTTTAATATGTACGTTTGCCAGGGACATGCACATATAAAGAAATAAACACGTTTTAATATGTACGTTTGCCAGGGAGATGCACACATAAAAAATAAACACATTTTAATATGTACATTTGCCAGGGACATGCACATACTGTCATATGAAGAATAAACACATTTTAAGATGTACGTTTGCCAGGGACATGCACATATAAAAAATAAACACATTTTAATATGCACGTTTGCCAAGGACATGCACATATAAAAAATAAACACATTTTAATATGTACATTTGCCAGGGACATGCACATATAAAAAAAAAACCATTTTAATATGTACATTTGCCAGGAACATGCACATATAAAAAATAAACACATTTTAATATGTACATTTGCCAGGGACATGCACATGCAAAAAATAAACACATTTTAAGATGTACATTTGCCAGGGATATGCACATATAAAAAAATAAACATTTTCTTTCAAACAATTTATGCTCTGTTGAGCTATAATAGGGGGAAAACTCAGAAATTCCTGACATAACTACCTGACATGTTTTACTGAATTTCTTACCTAAAGCATTCCAGCCAATAAATAACTTGATAGATAATTTTTCATTTCTGCTAATTTTTCTGCAAAAAATAGAAAAAAAAATGTGCACATGCAAAGCAAAATCATAATAAAAAAAAATAATAATAAAATAAATAAATAAATAAATAAATAATAAATAAAAATACTACAAAAGGATTTTTCTCTTTAGAAATTTCTAAAATAATTTTCAAAATATTATAAATTTATTCTACATAATGAAGCTATTCAAAGCTAAGTATTTAAATGCAAGCTATTTGATTGTCTTAATTCTGAATTTTATCAAGGTTAACTTCAGATAAATGTATCTTTTAATGCTTAATTTTAAATAATTAACAACAAACATAAAGAAATCAACATGACTTCTAAATTAAAAACAGAATTTAATATCTAAAGTATATATACCCAACTTCCATAAAAACAAAACCGGGCCCACACAATCTTTCTGATCCTAAGGTTAAGATATGACATTGTACAGAGTTATGACACACCAAATCACCAATAAATGTAGTACAGTAAATACCATAGAACAGGGAGATAACTCAGACTTAGGTCGTCTTCTTTAAACAGTAATCCGGGAACGCTTATAAATCTTTGCAAGTTAACAAGCAATTAAAATAAATACTATTTTCTTTTATCTAAAATATTTTTCTGAAAAACTCTAACTTCCTAACTTCCTCAAGAAGTTAAAGAAATCTTAAAATTACTGCTTTTACAAATTCTCAAAAAAAAAAAAAAAGGATTAATTAAAAATAATAATAATTAAGAGACATCATTTATGTGTGAGATAAACTCTTTTTGAAGACTATTAACATCATCAATCCAGACATCCCTCACTTCCAGGTATAACTCTTAATTAACTTCATCAATCTAGACACCCCAAACTTGCAGGTATGACTCCTAATGAATTCATTCAATTCAGACATCCCTCATTTCTAGATATGAATCCTAATGACCTCCTTCATCTAGACACACCCACTTCCAGGTATGACTCCTAATGAACTCCTTCAATTCAGACACACCTCACTTCAGGTATGACTCCTAATAACTCCTTCAATCCAGACACACCCCACTTCCAGGTATGACTCCTAATGAACTCCTTCAATCCAGACACACCTCACTTCCAGGTATGACTCCTAATGAACTCCTTCAATCCAGACACACCTCACTTCAGGTATGACTCCAAATAAACTCCTTCAATCCAGACACACCTCACTTCCAGTATGACTCCTAATGAACTCCTTCAATTCAGACACCCCACTTCCAGGTATGACTCCTAATGAACTCCGTCAATCCAGACACCCCACTTCCAGGTATGACTCCCTATAAACTCCTTCAATCCAGACACACCTCACTTCCGAGGTATGACTCCAATAACTCCTTCAATCCAGACACACCCCACTTCCAGGTATGACTCTAATGAACTCCTTCAATCCAGACACACCTCACTTCCAGGTATGACTCCTAATGAACTCCTTCAATCCAGACACACCGCCACTTCCAGGTATAGATCCTAATGAACTCCTTCAATTCCAGACACACCTCACTTCCAGGTATGACTCCTAATGAAACTCCTTCAATCCAGACACACCCACTTCCAGGTATGACTCCTAATGAACTCCTCTTCAATCCAGACACACCTCTCACTTCCAGGTATGACTCCTAATGAACTCCTTCAATCCAGACACACCCCACTTCCAGGTATGACTCCTAATGAACTCCTTCAATCCAGACACACCCTCACTTCCAGGTATGACTCCTAATGAACTCCTTCAATCCCAACACACCTCACTTCCAGGTATGACTCCTAATGAACTTCCTCAATCCAGACACACCTCACTTCCAGGTATGACTCCTAATGAACTCCTTCAATCCAGACACACCCCACTTCCAGGTATGACTCCTAAGGAACTCCTTCATCCAGGACACACCTCACTTCCAGGTATGACTCCTAATGAACTCCTTCAATCCAGACACACCTCACTTCCAGGTATGACTCCTAATGAACTCCTTCATCCAGACACACCTCACTTCCAGGTATGACTCCTAATGAACTCCTTCAATCCAGACACACCTCACTTCCAGGTATGACTCCTAATGAACTCCTTCAATCCAGACACACCTCACTTCCAGTATGACTCCTAATGAACTCCTTCAATCCAACACACCTCCACTTCCAGGTATGACTCCTAATGAACTCCTTCAATCCAGACACACCTCACTTCCAGGTATGACTCCTAATGAACTCCTTCAATCCAGACACACCTCACTTCCAGTATGACTCCTAATGAACTCCTTCAATCCAGACACACCTCACTTCCAGGTATGACTCCTAATGAACTCCTTCAATCCAGACACACCCACTTCCAGGTATGACTCCTAATAAACTCCTTCAATCCAGACACACCCACGTCCAGGTAATGACTCACTAATGAACTCCTTCAATCCAGACACACCTCCCCAGGTATGACTCCTAATGAATCCTTCAATCCAGACACACCTCACTTCCAGGTATGACTCCTAATAAACTCCTTCAATCCAGACACACCTCACTTCCAGGTATGACTCCTAATGAACTCTTCAATCCAGACACACCTCACTTCCAGGTATGACTCCTAATGAACTCCTTCAATCCAGACACACCTCACTTCCAGGTATGACTCCTAATGAACTCCTTCAATCCAGACACCCTCACTTCCAGGTATGACTCCTAATGAACTCCTTCAATCCAGACACACCTCACTTCCAGGTATGACTCCTAATGAACTCCTTCAATCCAGACACACCTCACTTCCAGGTATGACTCCTAATGAACTCCTTCAATCCAGACACACCCACTTCCAGGTATGACTCCTAATGAACTCCTTCAATCCAGACACACCTCACTTCCAGGTATGACTCCTAATGAACTCCTTCAATCCAGACACACCCACTTCCAGGTATGACTCCTAATGAACTCCTTCAATCCAGACACACCTCACTTCCAGGTATGACTCCTAATGAACTCCTTCAATCCACACACCTCACTTCCAGGTATGACTCCTAATGAACTCCTTCAATCCAGACACACCTCACTTCCAGGTATGACTCCTAATGAACTCCTTCAATCAGACACACCTCACTTCCAGGTATGACTCCTAATGAACTCCTTCAATCCAGACACACCTCACTTCCAGGTATGACTCCTAATGAACTCCTTCAATCCAGACACCACCCACTTCCAGGTATGACTCCTAATGAACTCCTTCAATCCAGACACACTCACTTCCAGGTATGACTCCTAATGAAACTCCTTCAATCCAGACACACCCACTTCCAGGTATGACTCCTAATGAACTCCTTCAATCCAGACACACCTCACTTCCAGGTATGACTCCTAATGAACTCCTTCAATCCAGACACCCTCACTTCCAGGTATGATCCTAATAACTCCTTCAATCCAGACACACCCACTTCCAGGTATGACTCCTAATGAACTCCTTCAATCCAGACACACCTCACTTCCAGGTATGACTCCTAATGAACTCCTTCAATCCAGACACACCCCACTTCCAGGTATGACTCCTAATGAACTCCTTCAATCCAGACACACCCCACTTCCAGGTATGACTCCTAATGAACTCCTTCAATCCAGACACACCCCACTTCCAGGTATGACTCCTAATGAACTCCTTCAATCCAGACACACCCTCACTTCCAGGTATGACTCCTAATAAACTCCTTCAATCCAGACACACCCACTTCCAGGTATGACTCCTAATGAACTCCTTCAATCCAGACACACCCCACTTCCAGGTATGACTCCTAATGAACTCCTTCAATCCAGACACACCTCACTTCCAGGTATGACTCCTAATGAAACTCCTTCAATCCAGACACACCCTCACTTCCAGGTATGACTCCTAATGAACTCCTTCAATCCAGACACACCTCCACTTCCAGGTATGACTCCTAATGAACTCCTTCAATCCAGACACACCTCACTTCCAGGTATGACTCCTAATGAACTCCTTCAATCCAGACACACCCCACTTCCAGGTATGACTCCTAATGAACTCCTTCAATCCAGACACACCCCACTTCCAGGTATGACTCCTAATGAACTCCTTCAATCCAGACACACCTCACTTCCAGGTATGACTCCTAATGAACTCCTTCAATCCAGACACACCCCACTTCCAGGTATGACTCCTAATGAACTCCTTCAATCCAGACACACCCCACTTCCAGGTATGACTCCTAATAAACTCCTTCAATCCAGACACACCTCACTTCCAGGTATGACTCCTAATGAACTCCTTCAATCCAGACACACCTCACTTCCAGGTATGACTCCTAATGAACTCCTTCAATCCAGACACACCTCACTTCCAGGTATGACTCCTAATAAACTCCTTCAATCCAGACACACCTCACTTCCAGGTATGACTCCTAATGAACTCCTTCAATCCAGACACACCCCACTTCCAGGTATGACTCCTAATGAACTCCTTCAATCCAGACACACCTCACTTCCAGGTATGACTCCTAATGAACTCCTTCAATCCAGACACACCTCACTTCCAGGTATGACTCCTAATGAAACTCCTTCAATCCAGACACACCCCACTTCCAGGTATGACTCCTAATGGAACTCCTTCTAATCCAGACCACCTCACTTCCAGGTATAGACTCCTAATGAACTCCTTCAATCCAGACACACCTCACTTCCAGGTATGACTCCTAATGAACTCCTTCAATCCAGGACACACCTCACTTCCAGGTATGACTCCTAATGAACTCCTTCAATCCAGACACACCTCACTTCCAGGTATGACTCCTAAGAACTCCTTCAATCCAGACACACCTCACTTCCAGGTATGACTCCTAATGAACTCCTTCAATCCAGACACACCTCACTTCCAGGTATGACTCCTAATGAACTCCTTCAATCCAGACACACCTCACTTCCAGGTATGACTCCTAATGAACTCCTTCAATCCAGACACACCTCACTTCCAGGTATGACTCCTAATGAACTCCTTCAATCCAGACACACCTCACTTCCAGGTATGACTCCTAATGAACTCCTTCAATCCAGACACACCTCACTTCCAGGTATGACTCCTAATGAACTCCTCAATCCAGACACCCACTTCCAGTGACCCTAACCTTCAATCCAACACCCCACTTCCAGGTATGACTCCTAATGAACTCCTTCAATCCAGACACACCCACTTCCAGGTATGACTCCTAATGAACTCCTTCAATCCAGACACACCCCACTTCCAGGTATGACTCCTAATGAACTCCTTCAATCCAGACACACCCCACTTCCAGGTATGACTCCTAATGAAACTCCTTCAATCCAGACACACCCCACTTCCAGGTATGACTCCTAATGAAACTCCTTCAATCCAGACACACCTCACTTCCAGGTATGACTCCTAATGAACTCCTTCAATCCAGACACACCTCACTTCCAGGTATGACTCCTAATGAACTCCTTCAATCCAGACACACCCTCACTTCCAGGTATGACTCCTAATAAACTCCTTCAATCCAGACACCCCCACTTCCAGGTATGACTCCTAATGAACTCCTTCAATCCAGACACACCCCACTTCCAGGTATGACTCCTAATAACTCCTTCAATCCAGACACACCCCACTTCCAGGTATGACTCCTAATGAACTCCTTCAATCCAGACACACCCCACTTCCAGGTATGACTCCTAATGAACTCCTTCAATCCAGACACACCCCACTTCCAGGTATGACTACTAATAAACTCCTTCAACCAGGACACAACCAACTTCCAGGTAGACTCCTAATAACTCCTTCAATCCCGACACACCTCACTTCCAGGTATGACTCCTAATAAACTCCTTCAATCCAGACACACCCCACTTCCAGGTATGACCTCCTAATGAACTTCTTTCAATCCAGACACACCCCACTTCCAGGTATGACTCCTAATGAACTCCTTCAATCCAGACACACCTCACTTCCAGGTATGACTCTAATAAACTCCTTCAATCCAGACACACCTCACTTCCAGGTATGACTCCTAATGAACTCCTTCAATCCAGACACACCCCACTTCCAGGTATGACTCCTAATGAACTCCTTCAATCCAGACACACCTCACTTCCAGGTATGACTCCTAATAAACTCCTTCAATCCAGACACACCTCACTTCCAGGTATGACTCCTAATGAACTCCTTCAATCCAGACACACCCCACTTCCAGGTATGACTCCTAATAAACTCATTCAATCCAGACACACCTCATTTCTAGATTTTATTTGTAATAAATCTTACCTATATAGCTCAGGTTTATCGAGTAATGTTGACTGTGGTAAATGTTGTTCAAATAATGAATATATAAATATCGGCAGTGAGGAAAATGTAATGTTGTAAAACATTAGGTAAAAACTGTCAAATAATGTCTGAAAATAGAAATAAAATTAAAACTTCAAATAATGTCTGAAAATGGAAATAAAATGATACTGTCAAATAATGTCTGAAAATAGAAATAAAATTTTAACTTAAAATAATGTCTGAAAATAGAAATAAAATGATACTGTCAAAAAATGTCTGAAAATGTGTCTGAAAATAGAAATAAAATTAAAACTTCAAATAATGTCTGAAAATGAAAATAAAATGATACTGTCAAATAATGTCTGAAAATAGAAATAAAACTTCAAATAAATAAGTGATCCAAAAATCAAATAATTTATAATTTACTAGTTGTTGTATTATGTCAGAGCTGCATATGGCAGAAAAGAAATGGCAGATAATAAGCAAACAAGGTGTATTTTGTAAAAAAGAAAATATCAAATGGGTATTTAATGTTTGAAATCTGATAGAAGAAAACTTTTTTGTGTTGAACCTTTCAAAACATTGCTATGTATTGGTTAAAGTGCCAGTACCAAGGGAAATAACTCTTTTTGTAGTTACTGAACTCTAAGAAGTAAAAGCTTTACCATCTTAACATTTAGGTAATTCGTTATTAAATTTGTTACTTTGATTATTTTCAGATGACATAAAAGCATCAGATATGACAACTGACTTGTTCTTATTAGTTTCTAGAGTCAAGGTTATGGGTTCAAACCTTATTTGAGAAAAAACTATAAACACGTGTTCAGTGTTCAAATTTGAGAAAAAGAGATAAACAAATTGAGAGAGAGGGAGTTGGGAGGAGGCAATTTTTGGCCTCTATACAAAGGACCGTTAATATTATAAGTGACTGATCAGAACTTTTACCACTCCAGCTTTTACAGTGATTCATCATGAATTTTTTTCAATATTGTTAACCATTTTCATCCCTGCAACTATTAATAGCATTTTTTAGTTCTTCTGCTGAATGATCAGCAAAAGATGTGTATGGAAAATTTGAAAACTGGCATGACTAAAAACCAGAGTTTTATTGCTTGAATTTACCTTTCAATATAACTAAGCAATCATTTTAAGCTGCTAAAGAATATATCAACTTACCTGTTGTGAATATGCATTATAAAAAGAATAAAATAGCTGCCCTGTAATAAACGCTACATTCTGTAAAAAAAGAAGAAAAAACAATTACCGGTAATACTAGATTTTCAATTTAATATTTCACTACAGAGCAGAAAAATGGAATAAATAAAAGTTTACTTCATTGTTTTCACTGTTCCAGAAAATGTTTAATATTTGATTGATTGATTGATTATATGATAAAATCATACACTAAAAAATATCATGGTGTATACAAAAATAATGATATGATTGATAAATGGTTCTTTAATTAATTAAATGTGTTACATCTATTCCAGCACAACATAACACAAGATGTTAATTTTTAAGGTCCAATACAAATTAAAAATCTTTCAGGTGTAAAAATGTGTTTACGTCTAATTCTTTAACATTTATGATAAGGATTGTTTGTGTAACACCTGATCAATACCCAATAAGGCAAATGATATGGAAAATATTTGCATCACCAACATCAGAATAAAAATAATAAAATAATGTGCAATCTTATACTTAATGTATTCAATATTCAATGTAACTGTGAAGATGTCCACTACAAGAATTATGTGGTATTACATGGTAAAATAGTAAACCAATGAAAACAGATGTTTAACACAAAATTATTGGGTGCCTCATGCTTTAATAATGAACAACATATGAATATAACATTACCTTATAAAAGAAGAACTGCACTAAGGTAGATAATCTGATATAGTAGAAACTTCCGTGAACTAGCAATGCTCTCATTAAAAAACGAAATTTGGCGAAAGCATAATCACTGCTTCTTACAGCCTGTCGTCCTTCTTTACCCATAATGCCTAGAGAAAATAAAGTTAAAATAGAGTAGATGATATTGAAAATCCCAGTAATGATTATTATCTTAAATACTTTAAAGTTTGTACACCTACTAAATGAAAATCTTGTACTATCTTATAAAAGAAAAAAATACACAAAAATACATGAATCAAACTTAAATCTATACTTTATCTCCAAGCCTTTTTTTGAAGTTTTCAGATCTTGAGGGGAAATTAAATGCTAACAACCTGAGAAACATGCAATATTATAACTTGTACTGAATCCTAGCATCTCCCCATGAAATTCACTGCCTTTTTGTATGGCCTAAGTCAAAACCCACTCAGACAACTTCTAGTGCTAGAAAGTTTGCTCACTTACTGGAGGTCTATCAGTGCTTTATTCTATACACTCCTTTTTTTTCCCTGAAACTTTAACTAAAAAATCTATGCCATAAATAAACTGAAATTCTAAATCCATGCCAAAATAAGTAAACTGAAACTTATCCTACCAACCATGCCACAATCAATGAAAGTAAGTCACCCAATAAACCATGCCACAATCAATGAAAGTGACAGTCACCCAATAAACCATGCCACAATCAATGAAAGTGACAGTCACCCAACAAACCATGCCACAATCAATGAAAGTGACAGTCACCCAACAAACCATGCCACAATCAATGAATTCAAAATGAAACTCATCTACAAACCATGTCACAATCTATGAAAATGAAACTCACCCTAGAATACATGCCACAATCAATAAACAAGAGGCCCCATTGGCCTTAATGCTCACCTGAGGAAATAAAACTTACAAAGAAATTAATTACAAAAACTTCACAAAGCTCCTCAAGTTTGGAAATCCTGCAATAGTTAATCAGAAATGTCTAGTCACATTTAATTTATAATTAGCTCATATACATGATTTAACTATAGTACTATAATTATTTCCAAATCATTAACCATATGGTAATGCAGTTATAATTTTGACCTTTGAACATATGAACTTGAACCTTATATCAAAATGGTCGTAATATCAATACCTACAATATTCTAATATACATGCTTGTACAAAAATTTAATGGTTTTCAAGATAATTCCCAAGTTCAGTACACTTATGCAGCTATGACCTTGACCTTGCAACATATGACCTTGAACCATATATCAATCAATACCTACAATATTCTAATATACATGCCTATACAAAAAGATAATAGTTTTCAAGAAATTAACAATTTCAGTACACTTCTGCAGCTTTGACCTTGACCTTTGAACATGTGACCCTGAAACATATATCAAAATGATTGTCATATCAGTACTAACAATTATCTGATATACATGACTATACAAAAAGTTAAGAGGTTTCAAGATAATTCACAATTTCAGTCTTCCTATGCACTTATGACCTTGACCTTTGAACATATGACCTTGAAACATATATCAAAATGATTATCATATCAATACTTACAATATTCTCATATACATGCCTATACAAAAAGTTTATAGTTTTCAAGCTAATGCACATTTTTAGTATTTATAAGCCAAAAATAACTTTTCAGGGGCAATAACTCCTACATGGATTATCATATTGTTACAAAACTTGGTATCTTGTTAAATTTTGTCATGGTGAACAGTTCAACAATGTTTTGAATTCTTAATCTCTTGAAATTTGAAAGAGAATTGCCTAAAACTGCATAAATCACAAATTAGGTCATGACCTTGATTTGTGACCTTGACCCTATTTTAAAGGTCATTTCAAGAAAAAGTCAAAACTGAAAACCCCATGTCAATAACTGTTCAAATAGTCAAATTATAACAATTTGAAGCCATTTTATGAAATTTTTAAAATTAAAGGCAAAAACACGTAACCCATTTCTCCACCAAATTTCACAAAATGAACAAACTATAGGCTTAAGACCCTAGAGAAGCCAAATATTACATCAGATTTTTTCTCCCATCATCAGTTTTGGAGAAGATTTTTTAAGATTTTTAGACCCCTAGGTCACCTTGACTTGGTTTTGGTAGCCATGGCAACGCCATGAACAAATCTGAATTGCACCAGCCCATATATGCTTATGACCAAGTATCATTAAATTTGTCCAGCAGTTTCATCGGAGAAGTTGAAAATAGGTGTTAATGACGCACGCACCCACGTACGTACACATGCACACACGCATGCACGCACGCACACACATACACATACCACACCATGCCATAAGCTCACATGACCTTTCTGTCAGGTGAGCTAAAAAGGACCTAATCCTACAAAGCACACCACAATCACAAAAATTATAACTTATTCTACAAACCATGCCACAAATAATCAAACTGAAACTCTAAATCTATGCCAAAAACAGTGACAGTAAAACTTGATGTACAAACCATGCCACAATCAATTAAAATGAAATTCACTCTACAAACCATGCTACAATCTATGAAAATAAAACCCTTCCTGCAAACCATGCCACAATCAATGAAAGTGAAACCCATCCTGCAAACCATGCCACAATCAATGAAAGTGAAACCCATCCTACAAACCATGCCACAATCTATGAAAATGAAACCCATCCTACAAACCATGCCACAATCAATGAAAGTGAAACCCATCCTACAAACCATGCCACAATCAATGAAAGTGAAACCCATCTTACAAACCATGCCACAATCAATGAAAGTGAAACCCATCCTACAAACCATGCCACAATCAATGAAAATGAAATCCATCTAACAAACCATGCCACAATCAATGAAAGTGAAACCCATCCTACAAATCATGCCACAATCAATGAAAATGAAATCCATCTAACAAACCATGCCACAATCAATGAAAGTGAAACCCATCCTACAAACCATGCCACAATCAATAAAAATGAAACCCATCCTACAAACCATGCCACAATCAATGAAAATATAATCCATCTTACAAACCATGCCACAATCAATGAAAGTGAAACTCATCCTACAAACCATGCCACAATCAATGAAAGTGAAACCCATCCTACAAACCATGCCACAATTAATGAAAGTGAAACCCATCCTACAAACCATGCCACAATCTATGAAAATGAAACCCATCCTACAAACCATGCCACAATCAATGAAAGTGAAACCCATCCTACAAACCATGCCACAATTAAAGAAAGTGAAGATCATCAATAAGTGGATATTTAATTGCCAGATTCTAAATATAAGACATGAACTGTACCTCAAAGAACAGATGGGTATGGGGAGTAGACAAGAGTTCACTAAATCACAGTATGTATATACTAGTATTTGGTAAATGTCATTGTGATTCTCACAATACATGTGATAAAATTATTAACTGGTAAAAATATCCCAGGAATAGTGAATAACGGCATAAAATTCTACAAAGAAAAAATACATGCAAACAAATGATAAATAAAACCTATTGATAAGACATGCAATCATACAGAAGGTTTAGTTAAAACCCAGCAAAGCTATAGTTCACAGAAAAGCAACATAATTCTAAAACAAAATAGGATATCTTTAACCATCAGACATTGGTCACACTACTTAGCTTACCTATGTGGTCCTTAGCTGCTTAATTGAATATCAAAAAGTTCTAACTTAAACACAATAACCTGTAAAATCATTGAACCCCAAAAAACAAAATGATTTTATCTGTTAAACCAGCTTTTCAAAATAGAAAATTGAATACTGAATCTAACAAGAGTACTAACACTTCAGTTAGTTCCTGTTATCCAAAATCCCATAAAACTGTATGGCCTTGACAACTGCTGTATCACCATCCAATATCAATAGACCATATTGATAATTTTATTCAAATTTCATGAATGAGTTATGACTTTGACTCAATATTCAAAACATAAGTTCTTGACTTTCAAGATATAATGCGACCTTGGTTTAAGATCAAGCCATACCCTTCTTTCATGGAAACCAACTGTATTGTTTCATGAAATTCTTCGAAGCAACAGTAACTTAGACCAGACATTACACAGAAGTATGGACAAATATAATAATTCCTTTATAAGACTCCTCCCAAAAATTTGATTAACAAAAATTATTGTATGGGGCTTAAAATGGAGTTCAGTTTGCTATGTTTTAACTAAAATTTTATTCAATCTTTTAGAACATTTTTCTCAAAACAACTTCCATGGGTCTTGTGTTTTATTTCTTTTGAAATAATTTCCTTGACAACATAAATACAATTGTAAATACAAATTTTCATTTTCCTTGACAACATAAATATAATTATAAATACAAATTTTCAATTTCCTTGACAACATAAATACAATTATAAATACAAATTTAATTTCCTTGACAACATAAATACAATTATAAATATAAATTTTCATTTTTTCTTGACAACATAAATACAATTATAAATACAAATTTTCATTTTTCTTGACAACATAAATACAATTATAATTACAAATTTTCATCATCCTTGACAACATAAATACAATTATAATTACAAATTTTCATTATCCTTGACAACATAAATACAATTATAATTACAAATTTTCATTATCCTTGACAACATAAATACAATAATAAATATAAATTTTCATTATCCTTGACAGCATAAATACAATTATAATTACAAATTTTCATTTTCCTTGACAACATAAATACAATTATAATTACAAATTTTCATTATCCTTGACAACATAAATACAATTATAAATACAAATTTTCACTATCCTTGACAACATAAATACAATTATTATTACAAATTTTCCATTTCCTTGACAACATAAATACAATTAAAATTTCAAATTTTCATTTTCCTTGACAACAAAAATACAATTATAAATACAAATTTTCAATAACCTTGACAACATACATACAATTAAAATTACAAATTTTCAATAACCTTGACAACATGAATACAATTATAATTACAAATTTTCAATAACCTTGACAACATAAATACAATTAAAATTACAATTTTTCAATAACCTTGACAACATAAATACAATTAAAATTACAAATTTTCATTTTCCTTGACAACATAAATATTATACAATTATAAATACAAATTTTCATTTTTCTTGACAACATAAATACAATTATAATTACAAATTTTCAATAACCTTGACAACGTTAATACAATTATAATTACAAATTTTCAATAACCTTAACAACATAAATACAATTAAAATTACAATTTTTCAATAACCTTGACAACATAAATACAATTATAATTGCAAATTTTCAATAACCTTGACATATTTAGTTATTTGTGTTATACAATAGCCAGACATAATTTTTTGATATGACACATTATCTAGTATGTACTTACCTATTCCAACATGTGCTTCCTGAATCATACTGACATCATTAGCTCCATCCCCAATGGCTGCTGTCACAGGATTATTCTCAGCATGCTTAATGAGTTTGACAACCTTTAAATTAAACAAAATAAATTTTTATTTCCTGAAAAAACTTAACTTTTGTGCAATTTACATTCAGTTTTATAAGTGTTCAGAAATAAAGTGCTCATATAAAAGACTGATTTACAGCACTCAAGCATTCAGTTTGGGCAAATACTTAAATTTATAACAAAACTTAGCATGATTAGTTCTTAAGTACCTTACAAAGGTGGGGGGACTTGGTGGCCAAGTGGTCTAAAGCACGTGCTTACGAATTGCATTGCCTGGGTTCAAATCATTCTGAGGACAGATCCTAGTGCGAGAATGTTTGGTCAGTTCACTTGACAACGATCAGTGGTATTATCTGGACACTCCAGTTTCCTCCAACATCCCAGAACTGACCATCTTGAAATAAGTGAAAGAATCTTGACTGGGGCATAAAACACAATTACTCCACTCAACTCCTAACACAGGTAAGCTCTAATAGCTTAATCAGTTGCTTAGTCAAATTTTGATCTCTCCATAATTTCTTATATATGTTTCAAAATAATGTTCAAACTAAAGAAAGTGAACACAATTTTATCTAAAACTAAAGCACATTGTTATAAGAACATTGATGTAAAAAAACTGTCATTTTGACCAATGTTTTAAATTTGTTTGATCCTTTATCAAACTAATCAATAATGGAACAAATGGGTGATAATAGTAAGTAGATACCATTTCATCAATCACCCAGACAAATACAAACCTCAGCTTTCTGTAATGGTGACATTCTACAACATAACACACACACACATAACTAACATAGATCTCTTAACAATTTCTGATGTTCTGGTATAGCCAGAGCTAGTGTCATACCATCAATCACCCTGACAAAAACAAACCTCAGCTTTCTGTAATGGTGACATTCTACAACATAACACACACACACATAACTGACATAGATCTCTTAACAAGTTCTGATGTTCTGGTATAGCCAGAGCTAGTGTCATACCATCAATCACCCAGACAAATACAAACCTCAGCTTTCTGTAATGGTGACATTCTACAACATAACACAGACACACATAACTGACATAGATCTCTCAACAAGTTCTGATGTTCTGGTATAGCCAGAGCTAGTGTCATACCATCAATCACCCAGACAAATACAAACCTCAGCTTTCTGTAATGGTGACATTCTACAACATAACACAGACACACATAACTGACATAGATCTCTCAACAAGTTCTGATGTTCTGGTATAGCCAGAGCTAGTGTCATACCATCAATCACCCAGACAAATACAAACCTCAGCTTTCTGTAATGGTGACATTCTACAACATAACACACACACACATAACTGACATAGATCTCTCAACAATTTCTGATGTTCTGGTATAGCCAGAGCTAGTGTCATACCATCAATCACCCAGACAAATACAAACCTCAGCTTTCTGTAATGGTGACATTCTACAACATAACACAGACACACATAACAAACATAGATCTCTTAACAATTTCTGATGTTCTGGTATAGCCAGAGCTAGTGTCATACCATCAATCACCCTGACAATCAATACAAACCGCAGCTTTCTGTAATGGTGACATTCTACAACATAACACAGACACACATAACTGACATAGATCTCTTAACAATTTCTGATGTTCTGGTATAGCCAGAGCTAGTGTCATACCATCAATCACCCAGACAAAAACAAACCTCAGCTTTCTGTAATGGTGACATTCTACAACATAACACAGACACACATAACTGGCATAGATCTCTCAACAAGTTCTGATGTTTTGGTAAAGCCAGAGCTAGTGTCATATCATTAATCACCATGACATTCAATACAAACCTCAGCTTTCTGTAATGGTGACATTCTACAACATAACACCGACACACATAACTGACATAGATCTCTTAACAAGTTCTGATGTTCTGGTATAGCCAGAGCTAGTGTCATACCATCAATCACCCAGACAAATACAAACCTCAGCTTTCTGTAATGGTGACATTCTACAACATAGCACAGACACACATAACTGACATAGATCTCTTAACAAGTTCTGATGTTCTGGTATTGCCAGAGCTAGCGTCATGCCATCAATCACCAAGGCAAACTGTTGAGCTGATGCAGCTGTCATAATTCTAAAAAAAAGGAATGAAATTTTCATGTGAGTTATCTCTTTATACTTCTTATTTAAATGTTAAGTATCTCCCCATAATTATATATCTTGACTGTAAATATCTGCCAATGAATCCAATAATTTCCCTATGTTTCCCCCCGAAATGTATGGAATCCCTCCCAATGATCACCATCTTGACTTTAAGGTTTTCACATGCCTATGATACCCATCTTGACGCTAACATTTCACCCTATGATCCCCAACTGATCTGTGATTTCTACCCTGGTTGCGATATACCTCTCTTATACAGAACTTTGTATAAGATGCAAGCAAATTTATCAAAACTTAATAATGTCAATAACAAACAAAGTCTTAATTTTTGCTTTAAACTTTGTTGAATATCAGATTTGGTCCAACTGACTTAATGACCGACCGACCAACCGACTGACCAACTGACCGTCCAACTAACTAAATGACTGACTGATTACCTATATTTTGATTTGTTGTGTGATTTGTTCAGCCGGCTGACCGACTGACCAACTGACTGACTGACTGACCGACCAACCAACCGATTGAACGACTACCTACCTTTTGATATGTTGTGTGATCTGTTCAGCCGACTGACCGACCAAATGACTGACTGACTGACTGACTGACTGACCATCCGACCAATGACCGACTACCACCTATGTTTTGATATGTTGTGTGATCTGTTCAGCCGACTGACTGACTGACCGACCGACCGATTGACCCACTACTTACGTTTTGATATGTTGTGTGATCTGTTCAGCCAACTGACCGACTGACTGACTGACTAACCGATTGACCGACTACCTACGTTTTGATATGTTGTGTGATCTGTTCAGCCGACTGACCGATTGACTGACTACTTACGTTTTGATATGTTGTGTGATCTGTTCAGCACAAACATTTGCATCCGTTATCTTTGTAAGCTTTAGTTCCACCATTCCTCGTTTAAAATGTCCAGCAGAGTGACTAATGTTGATAGCTGTCTCTTCTTTATCTCCTGTAAGGACCCAGACCTATAATATAAGTTAGCCAGTTACACATTATAAATATTATGGTTAATAGAGTGTGGGAGGTCTGAGGATTGGGTCCATGTCCAACCCTGTGTTTATACTCCTTTCTGTTTATGATTTATACATTGTATAAGGGATACTTTATGAAAGCTTTTAATAAGTGACACAGTCTCTAACTAAACTTTAAAATGCTTGATAATCAAAATTATGATGATGCATGAATAAAATACAAATTCTGATACCAATATGTATATGATAAGATAAGAAATTATTCAAGAGTTTTTGTCCTATTCTAAGATGGTGGCAGAAATTAGATTGCCAAGAAATAACTAGAGCTGCAACGATATACTGGTATACCGGTATTACCAGTTTGGATAAGAAAAATATGATTATCGCGATATGGTTTACACATACCGGTTTTTGATGATACGAGAAAAAAATAATAATCCTGAGTCGAACAAAGTTAAACACGATCGCCAGGGCGATCAATGGAAAAAGTTCCGAATGTGGATAGGATCTATTGCATGCTTGTTGTTACCCATTACAAAAGTAATGTGTAGTTATTTCCGAATGATAATGATGGGAAACATGTTTTGGAAGATGAAGAATCTATTTTTATTAAATTTACAATACGTATTGGTACGTATTGCAATATGGAAGTGAAATATTGCAATATATCACAATACAGTTTAACCTGTTTTGTTGCAGCTCTAGAAATAACATCCATTAATTAATAAGTAAAGTAAAAAACTTTCTCATACTAGTGACTACCCGAGTCAAATCAGGTATTTACATCTACTCAGCTACTGAGAAGTTCTGATATCAAACCAACTAAATCAAAACGATATCAGAATTTGGATAATAAATGACTAAAGATGTTACCATTATACCAGCCCGCTGTAAACTACTGATTGTTTTTGGTACATCTTCTTGTAATTTGTCCTCCACTGCTGTCGCACCTAGTATATTTAAATTCTGTTCTATTTCATCAAAAGCATCGGCCAGCTAAATATATAAAGTTTTAACAAAACCAGTTAATAAAGATAGCACGAAACAAACGGTCAAGCGACTTAATCACAACATCCACAATTCATTTTCAATGCCAAACCATAAATCAAGTTTTATTTTAATATATAAAATAGCTTTCATAAATCATTTTTTAAAATTATCCTTATTTTTATTTATTTTTAAATCTGTTTCCATGAAAGTTTAAATATTTGTCATAGTTTTAATTTGAATGTATATCTTCTCGTAATTTCTGAATACATGTACTTTACTTTTTTTTTTAAATAACAACAATATTAAGATTCTTAATTAAATTTTTTATATCATATATTTGTTTATTTATTTCATTGCTTAAATAACAAATTCAGTTTATAAAAATGTCCCATTGAAAGTGATTTGTTTGTAAAAAGGTGTAATGATGCTTTATGCCCAGCTCAAAACTCTTTCACTTATACAAAGCAATTGAGTCTTGGTTGGTGGAGGACCATGGAAACCATTAACCATCAGCATGCTTACTATCAAACTGTCACACACCAGGATCTGCTACAAGTTGAATTGGAATGCAAACAGTGAGAGGTCCCACTGATCTACAGAAAAAAGAAAACACATACACATACATAGCCAACTTTTGTTTTTGGGGTAATTTGAGGAAAAAGCAATTTATGAAATTTAAAGTTTTCACAATCTGTAAGTAAGATGCTAAGTATGAAGGATGTCAGTACAAAAGTTTAGTGTTGTAATTGTATGTAAGTTAATCTAGCATATCAATTATAAATGCAGGAAGCCTACTTTTTGTTCTCTGTTTTCCATGGCTATTCTGGCTTCTTTTAATTGGTTATTAATCTTCTGATATTCCTGTTCAGTAAATCGTCTACTACTAATAACTAAAGTTCTCAAACCAAGCTGTAAAATATTATATGATACATAATGTCATACACTGGTACTACAATGTACAAATTGATATATAACACCAAAAATGAGTGTATATATATATATATATATATATATATATATATATATATATATATATATATATATATATATATATATATATATATCTAACACATCTATATCTAGATGTATAACTTACAAATCATTACTGAAATGTTAAATAAATCTGAGACATCTTTCTAGAGAAATATTGCCAAATATACATCAATGATAAAATCAGTAAAATAGTGACTCTAGATAACAACATCTTTTTTACCTAAATACAATGATGGAGTACACAACCACATCACAGTGCAAACATTTAATTTCTATTGCACCATAATAAAAGAATAGTTAAGATTTCTAAACCACCACACCTTCCCCAACCCCCAGCCAAACAAGAAAGAAATGTTGGTAAATAGGAATATGTTATACTGTAATATAAATAATGCCTGTCTTACCAATGCATATTCATCAACATGTTGTAAAGTGGAACGTGTATCACCGGAATGTGCTCGATTTAAAACTGCTGACTCAGCACCTTTACACAGTAAATATATTTCATCTGAAAGTACAAATGTAATTGCAATTTTTATTATTATGTTTTGAATTCTAGGTGATATTTTTTTTTCTTTTCTTACACTAGTTTGGTCAGAAAGGCAGAAAGATAGACAGATAGATAAAGATAGAGAGATAGGTAGACAGAAAAACAAGCAGATAGATAAGACACAGGTAAACAAAAAGATAGACAGATAGATAAGACACAGGTAAACAAAAAGATAGACAGATAAATTATAGATAGATAGGCAAAAAGATAGACAGATACATAAGACACAGGTAAACAAAAAGATAGACAGATAAATTATAGATAGATAGGCAAAAAGATAGACAGATACATAAGACACAGGTAAACAAAAAGATAGACAGATAAATTATAGATAGATAGGCAAAAAGATAGACAGATAGATAAGACACAGGTAAACAAAAAGATAGACAGATAGATAAGACACAGGTAAACAAAAAGATAGACAGATAAATTATAGATAGATAGGCAAAAAGATAGACAGATAGATAAGACACAGGTAAACAAAAAGATAGACAGATAAATTATAGATAGATAGGCAAAAAGATAGACAGATACATAAGACACAGGTAAACAAAAAGATAGACAGATAAATTATAGATAGATAGGCAAAAAGATAGACAGATAGATAAGACACAGGTAAACAAAAAGATAGACAGATAGATAAGACACAGGTAAACAAAAAGATAGACAGATAAATTATAGATAGATAGGCAAAAAGATAGACAGATAGATAAGACACAGGTAAACAAAAAGATAGACAGATAAATTATAGATAGATAGGCAAAAAGATAGACAGATACATAAGACACAGGTAAACAAAAAGATAGACAAATAAATTATAGATAGATAGGCAAAAAGATAGACAGATACATGACACAGGTAAACAAAAAGATAGACAGATAAATTATAGATAGATAGGCAAAAAGATAGACAGATAGATAAGACACAGGTAAACAAAAAGATAGACAGATAGATAAGACACAGGTAAACAAAAAGATAGACAGATAGATAAGACACAGGTTAACAAAAAGATAGACAAATAAATTATAGATAGATAGGCAAAAAGATAGACAGATAGATAAGACACAGGTAAACAAAAAGATAGACAGATATATAAGACACAGACAGACTGAAAGATAGAGATAGATTTGACAAAAAGATAGACAGAGACAGATTAGACAAACATATCAATAGACAGAAAGATAGACAGATAGATTACAAACAGATAGACAGACAGAAACAGCCAGATAAATTATACAGATAGAAAAAAGACAGATGGACAGACAGATAGACATACATACAGATAGATAGATTAGACATGGAGAGATAAAGACAAAAACCCAAAAAGATAGACAGACGAACAGACAGACAGACAGACAGATAGATAAGACATGGAGAGATAAAGACAGATATACAGAAAGATAGACAGATGGACAGACAGACAGATAGATCAGACATGGAGAGATAAAGACAGACATGCAGAAAGATGGACAGACAGATAGATTAGACATGGAGAGATAAAGACAGATATACAGAAAGATAGACAGACAGACGTACATACAGATAGATTAGACAATGAGAGATAAAGACAGACATACAAAAAGATAGATGGACAGACAGACATACAGATAGATTAACATGGAGAGATAAAGACAGACATACAGATAGACAGACAGACAGATAGATTAGATATGGAGAGATAAAGTCAGATATACAGATAGACAGACAGACAGACATATTAGTCACAGATAGATAAACAGAAAGATATTGAGACAGACAGACAGACAGCTTGGACTGACAAATGGATCAGATAAAATCAAAAAGAATATCACAAATAATGTCCTTCAGTCATATATGCCTGGTATAAAAAGTGACCTTAATCTGAGAGAATTAAAATTGTAAAAAATGAGTTTATAATCACAACTGTTAAATTTTTAATATCCAAGGTCAAAATACCAAATTCACTGAGTAAACAAGTACAGGTTTGGCAATATTCAAACCTTATAATGACTGTTACCTTGAATTTCAAACCAAAGGATAATTAATTAAGAAATGTGGGGGGTCTAATGTGCAATTTGTAATAATATAAAATTTTCCATTCCTTTCCTACAGGATAATTTTTATATATGACTACAATATTTTGATCGCTATCATATGACTATGTAACAACTACAACATTTTGATCGCTATCATATGACTACGTAATGACTACAACATTTTGATCACTATCATATGACTACCTAACAACTACAACATTTTGATCATTATCATATAACTAGGTAAAGACTTCAACATTTTGATCACTATCAAATGACTACGTAACAACTACAACATTTTGATCACTTTCATATGACTATGTAAGGACTACAACATTTTGATCGCTATCATATGACTACGTAACAACTACAACATTTTGATCGCTATCATATGACTACGTAGCAACTACAACATTCTGATCACTATCATATGACTACCTAACAACTACAACATTTTGATCATTATCATATGACTAAGTAAAGACTTTAACATTTTGATCACTATCAAATGACTACGTAACAACTACAACATTTTGATCACTTTCATATGACTATGTAAGGACTACAACATTTTGATCATTATCATATGACTAGATAAAGACTTCAACATTTTGATCACTATCAAATGACTACGTAACAACTACAACATTCTGATCACTATCATATGACCACATAACGACTACAACATTTTGATCGCTATCATATGACTACGTAACGACTACAACATTCTGATTGCTATCATATGACTACCTAACGACTACAACTTTTTGATCACTATCATATGACTACGTAACGACTACAACATTTTGATCGCTATCATATGACTACATAACAACAACATTTTGATCACTATCATATGACTACTTAATGAATACAACATTTTGATTACTATCATATGACTACGTAACAACTACAACATTTTGATCACTATCATATGACCACGTAACAACTACAACATTTTGATCGCTATTATATGACTACATAACGACAACAACATTCTGATTGCTATCGTATGACTACCTAACGACTACAACATTTTGGTCACTATCATATGACTAGGTAAAGACTTCAACATTTTGGTCACTATCATATGACTATGTAATGACTACAACATTTTGATTGCTATCATATGACAACGTAACAACTACAACATTCTGATTGCTATCATATGACTATGTAACAACTACAACATTTTGATAGCTATCATATGACTAGGTAACGACTACAACATTTTGATCCCTATCATATGACCACGTAACGACTACAAAATTCTGATCACTATGACATGACTACGTAACGACTACAACATTTTGATCACTATCATATGACTAGTAGTACGTTACGATAACAACATTCTGATCACTATCATATGACTATGTAACGACTACAACCTTCCGATCACTATCAAATGACTACGTAACAACTACAACATTTTGATCACTATCATATGACTATGTAAGGACTACAACATTTTGATTGCTATCATATGACAACGTAACAACTACAACATTTTGATCCCTATCATATGACTATGTAAGGACTACAACCTTCTGATCACTATCAAATGACTATGTAACAACTACAACATTTTGATCACTTTCATATGACTATGTAATGACTACAACATTTTGATTGCTATCATATGACTACATAACGACTACAACATTTGGATCGCTATCATATGACTATGTAACGACTACAACATTTTGATTGCTATCATATGACTACGAAACAACTACAACATTCTGATCACTATCATATGACCACATAATGACTACAACATTCTGATCACTATCATATGATCACATAACGACTACAACATTATGATTACTATTATATTACTACGTAACGACTACAACATTCTGATCACTATCATATGACCACATAACGACTACAACCTTCTGATCACTATCAAATGACTACGTAACAACTACAACATTTTGATCACTTTCATATGACTATGTAATGACTACAACATTTTGATTGCTATCATATGACTATGTAACGACTAGAACATTCTGATCACTATCATATGACTACGAAACGACTACAACATTCTGATCACTATCATATGACCACATAACGACTACAACATTCTGATCACTATCATATGACCACATAAAGACTACAACATTCTGATCACTATCATATGACCACATAATGACTACAACATTCTGATCACTATCATATGACTACGTAATGACTACAACATTCTGATCACTATCATATGACTACGTAACAACTACAACATTTTGATCACTATCATATGACTACGTAACAACTACAACATTCTGATCACTATCATATGACTACGTAACAACTACAACATTTTGATCACTATCATATGACTATGTAATGACTACAACATTTTGATTGCTATGAAATGACTACGTAAGGACTACAACATTCTGATCACTATGATATGACTACGTAACGACTACAACATTTTGATCGCTATCATATGACTACATAACGACTACAACATTTTGATCACTATCATATGACCACATAACGACTACAACATTCTGATCACTATCATATGATCACATAATGACTACAACATTATGATCACTATTATATGACTACGTAACGACTACAACATTTTGATTGCTATTATATGACTACGTAACAACTACAACATTCTGATCGCTATCATATGACCACGTAACGACTACAACATTCTGATCACTATCATATGACTATGTAATGATGACAACATTCTGATCATTATCAAATGACTACGTAACGACTACAACATTTTGATCGCTATCATATGACTATGTAATGACTACAACATTTTGATTGCTATCATATGACTACATAACGACTACAACATTTGGATCGCTATCATATGACTATGTAACGACTACAACATTTTGATTGTTATCATATGACAATGTAATGACTTCAACATTTGGATCACTATCATATGACCACATAATGACTACAACATTCTGATCACTATCATATGACCACATAATGACTACAACATTCTGATCACTATCATATGACTATGTAATGACTACAACATTTTGATTGCTATGATATGACTACGTAAGGACTACAACATTCTGATCACTATGATATGACTACGTAACGACTACAACATTTTGATCGCTATCATATGACTACATAATGACTACAACATTTTGATCACTATCATATGACCACATAACGACTACAACATTCTGATCACTATCATATGATCACATAATGACTACAACATTATGATCACTATTATATGACTACGTTACGACTACAACATTTTGATTGCTATTATATGACTACGTAACAACTACAACATTCTGATCGCTATCATATGACCACGTAACGACTACAACATTCTGATCACTACCATATGACTATGTAATGATGACAACATTCTGATCATTATCAAATGACTACGTAACGACTACAACATTTTTGATCACTATCATATGACTATGTAACAACTACAATATTCTGATCACTATCATATGACTACCTAACAACTACAACATTTTGATTGCTATTATATGACTACATAACAACTACAACATTCTGATCACTATCATATGATCACATAATAACTACAACCTTCTGATCACTATTATATAACTACGTAACAACTACAACATTCTGATCACTATCATATGACTACGTAACGATGACAACATTCTGATCACTATCATATGACTATGTAACAACTACAACATTTTGATCGCTATCATATGACTATGTAATGACTACAACATTTTGATTGCTATCATATGACTACATAACGACTACAACATTTGGATCGCTATCATATGACTATGTAACGACTACAACATTTTGATTGCTATCATATGACAATGTAATGACTTCAACATTTGGATCACTATCATATGACCACATAATGACTACAACATTCTGATCACTATCATATGACCACATAATGACTACAACATTCTGATCACTATCATATGACTACGTAATGACTACAACATTCTGATCACTATCATATGACTATGTAACAACTACAACATTCTGATCACTATCATATGACTATGTAAGGACTACAACATTTTGATCGCTATCATATGACTACGTAACAACTACAACATTTTGATCGCTATCATATGACTACGTAACAACTACAACATTTTGATCGCTATCATATGACTACGTAGCAACTACAACATTCTGATCACTATCATATGACTACCTAACAACTACAACATTTTGATCATTATCATATGACTAAGTAAAGACTTTAACATTTTGATCACTATCAAATGACTACGTAACAACTACAACATTTTGATCACTTTCATATGACTATGTAAGGACTACAACATTTTGATCATTATCATATGACTAGATAAAGACTTCAACATTTTGATCACTATCAAATGACTACGTAACAACTACAACATTCTGATCACTATCATATGACCACATAACGACTACAACATTTTGATCGCTATCATATGACTACGTAACGACTACAACATTCTGATTGCTATCATATGACTACCTAATGACTACAACTTTTTGATCACTATCATATGACTACGTAACGACTACAACATTTTGATCGCTATCATATGACTACATAACAACAACATTTTGATCGCTATCATATGACTATGTAACGACTACAACATTTTGATCGCTATCATATGACTATGTAATGACTACAACATTTTGATAACTATCATATGATCACATAATAACTAAAACATTATGATCACTATTATATGACTACGTAACGACTACAACATTCTGATCACTATCATATGACAACGTAACAACTACAACATTTTGACCACTATCATATGACTATGTAACAACTACAACATTTGATTGCTATCATATGACTACGTAACAACTACAACATTTGGATTGCTATCATATGACCACATAACGACTACAACATTCTGATCACTATCATATGACCACATTATGACTACAACATTCTGATCACTATTATATGACTACGTAACAACTACAACATTCTGATCACTATCATATGACTACTTAACGATGACAACATTCTGATCACTATCATATGACTACCTAACAACTACAACATTTTGATCGCTATCATATGACTATGTAACGACTACAATATTTTGATCGCTATCATATGACTATGTAACGACTACAACATTCCTATCACTATCATATGACTACGTAACGACTACAACATTTTGATCACTATCATATGACTATGTAATGACTACAACATTTTGATCACTATCATATGACTACGTAACAACTACAACATTTTGATCGCTATCATATGACTACGTAGCAACTACAACATTCTGATCACTATCATATGACTACCTAACAACTACAACATTTTGATCATTATCATATGACTAAGTAAAGACTTTAACATTTTGATCACTATCATATGACTATGTAACAACTACAACATTTTGATCACTATCATATGACTACATAACGACTACAACATTCTGATCACTATCATATGACTATGTAACAACTACAACATTTTGATCACTATCATATGACTATGTAACGACTACAACATTCTGATCACTATCATATGACTACGTAACGATAACAACATTCTGATCACTATCATATGACTAAGTAACGACTACAACATTTTGATCACTACCATATGACTATGTAATGACTACAACATTTTGATCACTATCATATGACTATGTAATGACTACAACATTTTGATCACTATCATATGACTATGTAACAACTACAACATTTTGATCACTATCATATGACTACGTAACGACTACAACATTTTGATCACTATCATATGAATACGTAACGATGACAACATTCTGATCACTTTCATATGACTACATAACAACTACAACATTCTGATCAATATCATATGACTACATAACAACTACATCATTTTGATCACTATCATATGACTATGTAACGACTACAACATTTTGATCACTATCATATGACTACGTAACGACTACATTATTTTGATCACTATCATATGACTATGTAACAACTACAACATTTTCATCACTATCATTATTAATTAAATACTCTATAAGTAGTTGGGATATCATTATCAAGAGACCAAATTTTACACTTTTCATTAACTTAGATTTTTATTTAACTTCTGAATAGTTATTTATATTTTCAAGACAAACAAAATTTTGAGAGCATCATTTTGAAAATCTCTTAAAGCTTATGGCATAAGTATTCTAGTTTAACAAAAATCATTTAAAGAACCTTTAAAAATTTAAAAATTTCTAGCATAAGGTTACAGATGGATTGTGAAACAAGAGACTGTTTGATTTACTAGATATTGTTTCAAACTTTTCCTGTAAGTCTACAATGCCTTGTAAACTGAAAATCAATTTGTTAGCACATGTAAAATATTTGAAGACTGGCTCAGGAATAGCAATACTTTAAAAAGAAAGTTAAGCTTTAAACATTGGTAAATGATTGGCATGTCAAAGCATATGGTTTAAATTACCTTGTTCAGTCTGTATGATAACACTCATACGTTTACGTGTGGGGTCAAAATCTAGAACATGTAACAATTTATATCTCCTCATTTCTCCTTTAAATGTAACCTCTAACCGCCCCTCATGTTGTCCATGATAAACAATGCCATATCTAAATAACAGAAATGTTATCATAAAACATGGTTTATGTACAATGTTGAATAGTATTGTTAAAACATTTTAATAAGGTTCACAAATGTACCACATAGTCAATGTAGAATGACGCAAATGAGTTTACCAACATACTTAGTAATATTCAATAAAGTTTGATTGGAATAAATTTACCAATTGGATACCAAATCCCAAAAATTGATACTTTCCTGCTAAAATGACATTATTTAAGAAAATTTATATCGATAAATTCAGGAAAGTGTGATGTAAATTTTATAAACCTTTTAGAAACAAACCTCATCAGATATAAGCAAGTAGGTAAATCTTGTTACAATTAATGTGGACAAAGGGAGATAATTCTAGACTGATAATTGCCATACAAGATGAGATATCAAATTTATACATTCATATTTCAGAGTTTTCTGACATGAAGAAAATTATTTGAATCACAGAATAAGGTTTAGTAAGAATGAAATCAAAATTTGGCCTCTGTGATCTAAGGGAAGTAACTCTTGACATAAAAACAATCATACCTTCGACAAGCTTCTAAAAATGCTTTTTCATCGGGTGATGAGGCTTGATATTCATAATCCATACCAGTGTGGCTATACATTGTGGCAGCTCCCGTAGCTGCTCCAGTGGCATGAGCTTCAGGGTAATCCACTCTACATGTATGGCATAGCACTAGTACAGTAAAGAAATTCTCCAATTCAGGCTGGAAAATTAAAATAAATTAAAATTTTAAATTATTGAAAATAGCGTACATTATCAGATTTAAAGTTTGTAAGGTGTAATTGCTGATAAATAAAAAAATATAGATTTGCAATCTGTTCAACCTGACAAAAATATCAGTCAACCGTTTAGACTACTGTTCTGTTCAACCTGACAAAAATATCAGTCAACCATTTAGACTACTGTTCTGTTCAACCTGACAAAAATATCAGTCGACCATTTAGACTACTGTTCTGTTCAACCTGACAAAAATATCAGTCGACCATTTAGACTACTGTTCTGTTCAACCTGACAAAAATATCAGTCGACCATTTAGACTACTGTTCTGTTCAACCTGACAAAAATATCAGTCGACCATTTAGACTATTGTTATGTTCAACCTGACAAAAATATCAGTCGACCATTTAGAATATTGTTCTTCTTGAAATGGTTTGCTTTCAAAACCCAGGACCTTAATATCCCACCAACAACATGATTGAGGATGTTATTTCGGAAATTAGAACCTTATATACCATAATATTGTAGTCCTTCAAAATATCTGTAACTCCAACAATGAAAACCATACTGACATTAAATATGTGTTTAAGTTTTTATTTCAATTGGTGTCTTTGTGTTCCTAGTTGCATTGGATGCTATTAAAAATGACATCAATATTGGACTAAATTCTACCTTGTGCCATTTAAAATTTTAAACTCCAAGATAAAAGATCAAAACTCCAAGATAAAAGCAACAACTCTGTAGATTTTCACCTTGCGATTATCTAAGTCATAACACACCTTTAAATTATGCCTGAAAAAAGGTGTTTTAACAAACTTTAAGATTTAATTTATATTTAAAAACTTTACAACATTTGTATTTTATCACAAGAAACATACATTATCATTAACTATCAAAGTTTCTATAAGCTTTTTAAGAGTTAGCAAACCAGACTGATTTCACCCATTAATGTAAAGTAAAAAAAGCATTATTTTTATGGTAAGGCCAGACACAAAGTTAATTTGAAAGCAGATCCAGTTGTAACACAATAAGATAATAAACAACTTCTTTTTGAAACATCAATATGTAAATTGCTATTTGTATTTATTTCCTCTGCCTCAATGTTTCAATGTAACAAGTGTAATGAAAATAGATGTAAAAAAGGAAAGGTAGGTTGGTTTGTTGTGAAAGTTTGGTTGTTTGGAACGGTTTGTTGTTTGAAATGGCTTGATGTTCAGAATGGCTTGTTGTTCAGAATGGCTTGTCGGTTGTAATGGTTTTTGATGCCCCAGTTAATTTTATTTTACTTGATTTCTCAGTAAAGTTTATTTTCCTTACTATCCAAAACAATATTATTTTATTCAATATACTTATCAAGGCAGTCAGTTTAGGTTGGTGCAGGAATCAAATATGTCTGGTTTTCTGAAAACAAATGACCATCAGCAAGTGAATTAAAAAATTTATCCAAAAGGGTTACTTCCT
This sequence comes from Tegillarca granosa, assembly GCA_029721355.1. NCBI lineage: Eukaryota > Metazoa > Mollusca > Bivalvia > Arcoida > Arcidae > Tegillarca > Tegillarca granosa. Next base: position 41,749,565 of record CM056602.1, read on the forward strand.
AATCTTACCCTAGGTAGTAAAAGGCTCCGTCAGTGAATTCTTTAGACCAATCCCCACCACCCCATCTCTTTAACCCAATGAAAAAGGATAGAGAGTACAGCCTTGAGTGGAATAAAATCTAGGATCACTTTTAATATTTTAGATATTTTGCCACACAGCATTTTTCATCATTTCTAGTTTCTATTTGGTAATGGTTAAATTACTGTTGAACATAATTATTTGATGTATTAAAACTTGTTTTATTAATAAAAAGAAAATTGTTGGGAAATTATTCTGTGGAATTGTTTTGTGAAAATAAAATTTATAGGGCCTAAACTTCATGGATATTACTAACCCCAAAAAAATAGTGAAATCTTATCCAACTTTAGTGATTATATATACACTATACTTCATCTAAGTGTTGGTCATTAATCAAAGACTCGAGAAGGAAGAGTTACAATTTGTCAAGTGTAAGAATTCTGTGCTGTGACAAGATTTTTAAGTGAGCAAGTGTTCATGTTGCTTATTAAAGATTGTACATCTGAGAGTGCTGATATGTTTTAAGAATTATTTTTAATGTTAACAGTTCATATCCATGAAACATTTGCAAAAACTTTATACTTGAATTTCTTTATATATCAAAACCACACTAAAGTCTAATAAATGTTGTGTTCTGGTAACACAATAGAACACTACAATACAGAGGTCATGGGTTCAATCCTCAGTCAGACCCTGTATTTTCTACTTGTTACATAACCCCCCCCCCCCCCCCCCTTCATAGTGACAATGATCACATAAAAAGCTAAGACAGAAACGTTGTTCATATTAATGTTATCTTACATCAAACCCCCAGACAGAATTGGTAAAATTGGAGGAGAGAAAGGTGCAAAAAGGAATCAGAAAATCACACCAGGATAAAATGTTAGAATGATAACTGACAAAAAACATACTTACATCCTAAAACAAATAAAAAAAAACAACAAAATGTGTTAATATGAATGACTTGCATAAATAAAAACTTTCAATACAGATATTAAAATTTCGGTTCATAGTTGTAAGTTCTAGATATGTTGTATGTCCCTAAGCACGACATTTAATCTTACATTTCTACACAGATAACACAACTAGTGAATAAATAGATAGAACAAACTCTTGTATTAATCTTTTGATGAACTGGCATTCCATTCCAGGTTGGAAATCGTAATTACTTCATAATATTCTACGGAATGAATCTTATAAGTTTGGAATAGACTTTTCACTTTTTATTCAAATTGTCTCTATGTTAAATAATAACCGTCCATGGACTGTTCATATGTATCCTTTTCAACTTTGTGATTATAAGATTTTTATTTTTGCAGCAAATGTAACTATTTTTGAAAAATTTCAATTGTGAAAATTTACTTTTTCAAAAGATTAAATTAATGTTCTCTTGGAAAATCAAAAAATTATTTCAGAAGTTATCAAGAAAAGTATATGTTAAGTGTTCAGGAAACAGAAACAGATATATCTCCATGAAACAGATATATCTCCATGAAACAGATATATCTCTGTGAAACAGATATATCTCTGTGAAACAGATATATCTCCATTAAACCTGTGTGTTTGTCTGAGGCATCTGTTCTGTGGACAATGTAACCTAACATCATTTATTTAAATGCTGCCTAAATTTCTAAAAAAAAAGCCTAGTGGTCAGTGAACTCTTCTAACTCTTCAACTATAGAAACATTTTAACAAACTTTCCCCACCAACACTCTCCCATCAATCCACTTATAAACACAAGATCTGATGTCTATAAAATCTGAGGAAATCAGTTCAATATTTTATGGAAACATGAAAAAATATATAATAAGTGTGTTACCGATAATATAGCTACAGGGTTACTTTGTCCTCCTGTTGGTGACCTTTGACACAACATCCCACCTACCTCTTCATATTTTATACCATTTACTGAGCATTGTCTGAACTGCATGTCATTCTCTGTCAGGGTACCAGTCTTATCAGTAAATAGGTATTCCACCTGTTGATAAAATTAATAAAAAATTAATTAATTAATTAAGAAAATTGCAGTGATCAGTATTGTTGATCAATGAGCTAGTGTAACATAGGCAAGCATTTGCACCTAGTAAGCTAGTAGTATACTCTGCCATCTTAATGCCAGGTATAAGGTGAAAAGGCAGTTTTTCAAATTTAAAAACTAAAAATACTACCTGGCTAAAAAAAAACAAGAGGCCCAAAAGGGCCTGTGGAGCTCAACTGACAAAAATGGTTCTTGTGCCTCCATTTATATAAACTCGGTACAGGGACTTGAGCTGATGTAAAATGCTAAATATAAAAGCTGTAGGCCTTAAATTTGACTTCCCATATAAGTATACGTAGATATATGCGCCCCTTGGTGGGACCAAAAATGGCCCAGGGGCCTTTATTTGTACAAACCTGGTAAAGGGAAGAAGATTTTCAAAGTTGATATCTCATTATAAGCCATATATGCATATGCAGATATATGGACCCCTGGGGTGGGGACAAAAATGGACCGAGGGGCACCATTTGTACAAACTTGGTAAAGGGGCTCAAGCTGATATTAACTGCCAAATATGAAAGCTTAAGGCTTCATGGTTTCAGAGAAGAAGATTTTCAAAAGTGATTTTCCATTATAAGCCATATATGCATATGCAGATATATTGACCCCTGGGGTGGGGCCAAAAATAGACTGAGGGCCACCATTTGTACAAACTTGGTAAAGGGGCTCAAGCTGATATTAACTGCCAAATATGAAAGCTGAAGGCTTCATGGTTTCAGAGAAGAAGATTTTCAAAGTATATTTCTCATTATAAGCCATTTATGCATATGCAGATATATGGACCCCTGGGGTGGGGCCAAAAATAAACCGAGGGCCACCATTTGTACAAACTTGCTAAAGGGGCTCAAGCTGATATTAACTGCCAAATATGAAAGCTGAAGGCCTCATGGTTTCAGAGGAGAAGAAGATTTTCAAAGTTGATATCTCATTATAAGCCATATATGCATATGCAGATATATGGACCGCTTGGGTGGGGCCGAAAATGGACCAAGGGGCACCATTTGTACAAAGTTGGTAAAGGGGCTCAAGCTGATATTAACTGCCAAATATGAAAGCTGAATGCTTCATGGTTTTAGAGAAGAAGATTTTCAAAGTTGATTTTCCATTATAAGCCATATATGCATATGCAGATATATGGACCCCTGGGGTGGGGCCAAAAATAGACAGGGGGCCTTCATTTTTAAAAACTTGGTAAAGGGGCTCAAGCTGATATTAACTGCCAAATATGAAAGCTGAAGGCTTCATGGTTTCACAGAAGAAGATTTTCAAATTTGATATCTCATTATAAGCCATATATGCATATGCAGATATATTGACCCCTGGGGTGGGGCCAAAAATAGACCGGGGGCCACCATTTTTACAAACTTGGTAAAGGGGCTCAAGCTGATATTAACTGCCAAATATGAAAGCTTAAGGCTTCATGGTTTCACCGAAGAAGATTATTAAAGTTGATATCTCATTATAAGCCATATATGCATATGCAGATATATGGACCCCTGGGGTGGGGCCAAAAATAGAACAGGGGCCACCATTTGTACAAACTTGGTAAAGGGGCTCAAGCTGATATTAACTGCCAAATATGAAAGCTTAAGGCTTCATGGTTTCAGAGAAGAAGATTTTCAAAAGTGATTTTCAAATATAAGCCATATATGCATATGCAGATATATGGACACCTAGGGTGGGGCCAAAAAATGAGCGGGGGCCACCATTTGTACAAACTTGGTAAAGGGGCTCAAGCTGATATTAACTGCCAAATATGAAAGCTGAAGGCTTCATGGTTTTAGAGAAGAAGATTTTCAAAGTTGATTTTCCATTATAAGCCATTTATGCATATGCAGATATATGGACACCTGGGGTGGGGCCAAAAATAGACCGGGGCCACCATTTTTACAAACTTGGTAAAGGGGCTCAAGCTGATATTAACTGCCAAATATAAAAGCTGAAGGTTTCATGGTTTCAGAGAAGAAGATTTTCAAAGTATATATCTAATTATAAGCCATATATGCATATGCAGATATATGGACCCCTAGGGTGGGGCCAAAAATAGAGCGGGGGCCACCATTTGTACAAACTTGCTAAAGGGGCTCAAGCTGATATTAACTGCCAAATATGAAAGCTGAAGGCTTCATGGTTTCAGAGGAGAAGATTTTCAAAGTTGATATTTCATTATAAGCCAAATATGCATATGCAGATATATGGACCCCTTGGGTGGGGCCGAAAATGGACCAAGGGGCACCATTTGTACAAAGTTGGTAAAGGGGCTCAAGCTGATATTAACTGCCAAATATGAAAGCCGAAGGCTTCATGGTTTCAGAGAAGAAGATTTTCAAAAGTGATTTTCCATTATAAGCCATATATGCCAATGCAGATATATGGACACCTGGGTTGGGTCCAAAAATAGAGCAGGGGCCACCATTTGTACAAACTTGGTAAAGGGGCTCAAGCTGATATTAACTGCCAAATATGAAAGCTGAAGGCTTCATGGTTTTAGAGAAGAAGATTTTCAAAGTTGAGTTTCCATTATAAGCCATTTATGGATATGCAGATATATGGACCCCTGGGGTGGGGCTGAAAATAGACCGAGGGCCACCATTTGTACAAACTTGCTAAAGGGGCTCAAGCTGATATTAACTGCCAAATATGAAAGCTGAAGGCTTCATGGTTTCAGAGAAGAAGATTTTCAAAGTTGATTTCTCATTATAAGCCATATATGCATATGCAGATATATGGACCCCTGGGGTGGGGCCAAAAATAGACAGAGGGCCACCATTTGTACAAACTTGCTAAAAGGGCTCAAGCTGATATTAACTGCCAAATATGAAAGCTGAAGGCTTCATGGTTTCAGAGAAGAAGATTTTCAAAGTTGATATCTCATTATAAGCCAAATATGCATATGCAGATATATGGACCCCTTGGGTGGGGCTGAAAATGGACCAAGGGGCCTTCATTTTTACAAATCTGGTAAAGGGGCTCAAGCTGATATTAACTGCCAAATATGAAAGCCGAAGGCTTCATGGTTTCAGAGAAGAAGATTTTCAAAAGTGATTTTCCATTATAAGCCATATATGCATATGCAGATATATGGACACCTAGGTTGGGTCCAAAAATAGAGCAGGGGCCACCATTTGTACAAACTTGGTAAAGGGGCTCAAGCTGATATTAACTGCCAAATATGAAAGCTGAAGGCTTCATGGTTTTAGAGAAGAAGATTTTCAAAGTTGAGTTTCCATTATAAGCCATTTATGGATATGCAGATATATGGACCCCTGGGGTGGGGCTGAAAATAGACCGAGGGCCAACATTTGTACAAACTTGGTAAAGGGGCTCAAGCTGATATTAACTGCCAAATATGAAAGCTTAAGGCTTCATGGTTTCAGAGAAGAAGATTTTCAAAGTTGATTTCTCATTATAAGCCATATATGCATATGCAGATATATGGACCCCTGGGGTGGGACCAAAAATAGACAGAGGGCCACCATTTGTACAAACTTGCTAAAAGGGCTCAAGCTGATATTAACTGCCAAATATGAAAGCTGAAGGCTTCATGGTTTCAGAGAAGAAGATTTTCAAAGTTGATATCTCATTATAAGCCAAATATGCATATGCAGATATATGGACCCCTTGGGTGGGGCCGAAAATGGACCAAGGGGCCTTCATTTTTACAAATCTGGTAAAGGGGCTCAAGCTGATATTAACTGCCAAATATGAAAGCCGAAGGCTTCATGGTTTCAGAGAAGAAGATTTTCAAAAGTGATTTTCCATTATAAGCCATATATGCATATGCAGATATATGGACACCTAGGTTGGGTCCAAAAATAGAGCAGGGGCCACCATTTGTACAAACTTGGTAAAGGGGCTCAAGCTGATATTAACTGCCAAATATGAAAGCTGAAGGCTTCATGGTTTTAGAGAAGAAGTAATTCAAAGTTGAGTTTCCATTATAAGCCATTTATGGATATGCAGATATATGGACCCCTGGGGTGGGGCTGAAAATAGACCGAGGGCCAACATTTGTACAAACTTGGTAAAGGGGCTCAAGCTGATATTAACTGCCAAATATGAAAGCTTAAGGCTTCATGGTTTCAGAGAAGAAGATTTTCAAAGTTGATTTCTCATTATAAGCCATATATGCATATGCAGATATATGGACCCCTGGGGTGGGACCAAAAATAGACAGAGGGCCACCATTTGTACAAACTTGCTAAAAGGGCTCAAGCTGATATTAACTGCCAAATATGAAAGCTGAAGGCTTCATGGTTTCAGAGAAGAAGATTTTCAAAGTTGATATCTCATTATAAGCCAAATATGCATATGCAGATATATGGACCCCTTGGGTGGGGCCGAAAATGGACCAAGGGGCCTTCATTTTTACAAATCTGGTAAAGGGGCTCAAGCTGATATTAACTGCCAAATATGAAAGCTTAAGGCTTCATGGTTTCAGAGAAGAAGACTTTCAAAAGTGATTTTCAAATATAAGCCATATATGCATATGCAGATATATGGACACCTAGGGTGGGGCCAAAAAATGAGCGGGGGCCACCATTTGTACAAACTTGGTAAAGGGGCTCAAGCTGATATTAACTGCCAAATATGAAAGCTGAAGGCTTCATGGTTTTAGAGAAGAAGATTTTCAAAGTTGATTTTCCATTATAAGCCATTTATGCATATGCAGATATATGGACACCTGGGGTGGGGCCAAAAATAGACCGGGGCCACCATTTTTACAAACTTGGTAAAGGGGCTCAAGCTGATATTAACTGCCAAATATAAAAGCTGAAGGTTTCATGGTTTCAGAAAAGAAGATTTTCAAAGTATATATCTAATTATAAGCCATATATGCATATGCAGATATATGGACCCCTAGGGTGGGGCCAAAAATAGAGCGGGGGCCACCATTTGTACAAACTTGCTAAAGGGGCTCAAGCTGATATTAACTGCCAAATATGAAAGCTGAAGGCTTCATGGTTTCAGAGGAGAAGATTTTCAAAGTTGATATTTCATTATAAACCAAATATGCATATGCAGATATATGGACCCCTTGGGTGGGGCCGAAAATGGACCAAGGGGCACCATTTGTACAAAGTTGGTAAAGGGGCTCAAGCTGATATTAACTGCCAAATATGAAAGCCGAAGGCTTCATGGTTTCAGAGAAGAAGATTTTCAAAAGTGATTTTCCATTATAAGCCATATATGCCAATGCAGATATATGGACACCTGGGTTGGGTCCAAAAATAGAGCAGGGGCCACCATTTGTACAAACTTGGTAAAGGGGCTCAAGCTGATATTAACTGCCAAATATGAAAGCTGAAGGCTTCATGGTTTTAGAGAAGAAGATTTTCAAAGTTGAGTTTCCATTATAAGCCATTTATGGATATGCAGATATATGGACCCCTGGGGTGGGGCTGAAAATAGACCGAGGGCCACCATTTGTACAAACTTGCTAAAGGGGCTCAAGCTGATATTAACTGCCAAATATGAAAGCTGAAGGCTTCATGGTTTCAGAGAAGAAGATTTTCAAAGTTGATTTCTCATTATAAGCCATATATGCATATGCAGATATATGGACCCCTGGGGTGGGGCCAAAAATAGACAGAGGGCCACCATTTGTACAAACTTGCTAAAAGGGCTCAAGCTGATATTAACTGCCAAATATGAAAGCTGAAGGCTTCATGGTTTCAGAGAAGAAGATTTTCAAAGTTGATATCTCATTATAAGCCAAATATGCATATGCAGATATATGGACCCCTTGGGTGGGGCTGAAAATGGACCAAGGGGCCTTCATTTTTACAAATCTGGTAAAGGGGCTCAAGCTGATATTAACTGCCAAATATGAAAGCCGAAGGCTTCATGGTTTCAGAGAAGAAGATTTTCAAAAGTGATTTTCCATTATAAGCCATATATGCATATGCAGATATATGGACACCTAGGTTGGGTCCAAAAATAGAGCAGGGGCCACCATTTGTACAAACTTGGTAAAGGGGCTCAAGCTGATATTAACTGCCAAATATGAAAGCTGAAGGCTTCATGGTTTTAGAGAAGAAGATTTTCAAAGTTGAGTTTCCATTATAAGCCATTTATGGATATGCAGATATATGGACCCCTGGGGTGGGGCTGAAAATAGACCGAGGGCCAACATTTGTACAAACTTGGTAAAGGGGCTCAAGCTGATATTAACTGCCAAATATGAAAGCTTAAGGCTTCATGGTTTCAGAGAAGAAGATTTTCAAAGTTGATTTCTCATTATAAGCCATATATGCATATGCAGATATATGGACCCCTGGGGTGGGACCAAAAATAGACAGAGGGCCACCATTTGTACAAACTTGCTAAAAGGGCTCAAGCTGATATTAACTGCCAAATATGAAAGCTGAAGGCTTCATGGTTTCAGAGAAGAAGATTTTCAAAGTTGATATCTCATTATAAGCCAAATATGCATATGCAGATATATGGACCCCTTGGGTGGGGCCGAAAATGGACCAAGGGGCCTTCATTTTTACAAATCTGGTAAAGGGGCTCAAGCTGATATTAACTGCCAAATATGAAAGCCGAAGGCTTCATGGTTTCAGAGAAGAAGATTTTCAAAAGTGATTTTCCATTATAAGCCATATATGCATATGCAGATATATGGACACCTAGGTTGGGTCCAAAAATAGAGCAGGGGCCACCATTTGTACAAACTTGGTAAAGGGGCTCAAGCTGATATTAACTGCCAAATATGAAAGCTGAAGGCTTCATGGTTTTAGAGAAGAAGATTTTCAAAGTTGAGTTTCCATTATAAGCCATTTATGGATATGCAGATATATGGACCCCTGGGGTGGGGCTGAAAATAGACCGAGGGCCAACATTTGTACAAACTTGGTAAAGGGGCTCAAGCTGATATTAACTGCCAAATATGAAAGCTTAAGGCTTCATGGTTTCAGAGAAGAAGATTTTCAAAGTTGATTTCTCATTATAAGCCATATATGCATATGCAGATATATGGACCCCTGGGGTGGGACCAAAAATAGACTGAGGGCCACCATTTGTACAAACTTGCTAAAGGGGCTCAAGCTGATATTAACTGCCAAATATGAAAGCTGAAGGCTTCATGGTTTCAGAGAAGAAGATTTTCAAAGTTGATATCTCATTATAAGCCTTATTTTCACTTTTTACGAAGTATGACAGAAAAACGCTAAAAACGCTTAACCTAGTTTTTGACAGAATTTCACGAAATGTACACCTACAGGTAGAAGCTAAATATCAAATCAGATTTTGCATATAACCTATGGTTTCAGAGAAGAAGCTTATTTTAAGTTTTTTACATTCTAGGTCGCTGTGACCTACTTTTGGTTGCCATGGAAACCAATTGTACAAATTTTCATCTACTCCCTCTAGGGATCATTCCTGCAAAGTTTTGCTAAAATTGGCCCAGTAGTTTCTGAGTTTTTGCTGTTAATGGACGGACAGACGCACGCACGCACACACGCATGCGCGCATCATGCCATAAGCTCATCTGGCTTTAGCCAGTTGAGCTAAAAAAGGCAAATTACTCTTGTGTGAGATTCAGTCCTAGGAAATGTCAGGTGCTATGAACTATGTGAATTGTAGGGCTAGGAAGATTCCATATGAGTTTCTGTCATAATTTGAAAAAAAAATTCAATGAATCCGAGACTTAATGAAACAAAACATTTATATAAATGTAACAATTGCAATTTAACACATTTGGAATCAATCCAGTTGGAGATCATGAATTTATCTATTTCTAAATACACACTCCATCACTAAAGTAAAAAAGTCTTCATTATCACACAAAAAACTTTGACTATTTTACAACAAATATTTGGTTTTTTGGCTTCTTCTGTAGATCCCAACCAAAACATAATGAATCAAAAAAAAAAAAAAAAAAAAAAAAAAAAAAAAAAAAAACAAGAGGCCCTAAGATGCCTAAAATGTTCACCAAGTATATATTATCACTAACCTGACAGAGTTTCTCATTCCAATAAGACTTGTTAGCTCTCTCTGGTTGGTCTTTGACTTCATCTATAGACCCAAACCACAACATAACGAATCAAAAAAAGAACAAGAAGCCATTATGGTGCCTAAAATGCTCACCAGGTATATATATATAATTCACTAACCTGACCGAGTTCTTCATTCAGATCTGATGTATTAGCTCTCGCTGGTTGGTCTGTCGCTTCATCATACATTTGTAAATCCCAACCAAAATATAATGAACCAAAAAACTTATGTAACTCTGTAATAAATAAATACATGTAAATAAATAAATGATAGATAGATAGATAGATAGATAGATAGATAAAAATAAATAAATAAATAAACATGGTATATGATGGTATCATTTGTGTTTTTATTTTATTTTTGTCCTTTTTAGCAACTTTACCACAGCACTGAATTAAATAAAACAAAATTTACAAAATGTCTATTCAGTTCAGAAAGCTTTGTCAAAATCTTAAAATTCTTGTTCAAAACAATATCACTTATCCCTGACCAATTGATATTTCACTTACTGTATAATATTCCTCAACTAATGTTCTTTTTGCACAATCTTTATTTTGTTTATGAAATAGTTAACTAATCCTAAAGGGAGTAAGGACAAGTTTTTGCCCTCGACAAAAATATTTGTAAGTGGCTTTCACTAAAATATTACCGGTATATCATTTGAGAACATAACATTTACCTGTTGTTACATGGATATTGGGATGTTGTAGTTATATATAACCCACTGTGACATACATGTACATGGATCTTGGGATGTTGTAGTTATATATAACCCACTGTGACATTCATGTACATGGATATTGGGATGTTGTAGTTATATAAAACCCGCTGTGACATACATGTACATGGATATTGGGATGTTGTAGTTATATATAACCCACTGTGACATACATGTACATGGATCTTGGGATGTTGTAGTTATATATAACCCACTGTGACATACATGTACATGGATATTGGGATGTTGTAGTTATATATAACCCGCTGTGACATACATGTACATGGATATTGGGATGATGTAGTTATATATAACCCGCTGTGACATACATGTACATGGATATTGGGATGTTGTAGTTATATATAACCCACTGTGACATACATGTACATGGATATTGGGATGATGTAGTTATATATAACCCGCTGTGACATACATGTACATGGATATTGGGATGATGTAGTTATATATAACCCACTGTGACATACATGGATATTGGGATGATGTAGTTATATATAACCCTTACCTGTTGTGACATATATGGATATTGGGATGATGTAGTTATATATAACCTTTATCTGTTGTTACATACATGGATATTGGGATGATGTAGTTATATATAACCCTTACCTGTTGTTACATACATGGATATTGGGATGATGTAGTTATATATAACCCACTGTGACATACATGTACATGGATATTGGGATGATGTAGTTATATATAACCCACTGTGACATACATGTACATGGATATTGGGATGTTGTAGTTATATAAAACCCACTGTGACATACATGTACATGGATATTGGGATGTTGTAGTTATATATAACCCTCTGTGACATACATGTACATGGATCTTGGAATGTTGTAGTTATATATAACCCACTGTGACATACATGTACATGGATCTTGGGATGTTGTAGTTATATATAACCCACTGTGACATACATGTACATGGATATTGGGATGATGTAGTTATATATAACCCGCTGTGACATACATGTACATGGATATTGGGATGTTGTAGTTATATATAACCCACTGTGACATACATGTACATGGATATTGGGATGATGTAGTTATATATAACCCGCTGTGACATACATGTACATGAATATTGGGATGATGTTGTTATATATAACCCACTGTGACATACATGGATATTGGGATGATGTAGTTATATATAACCCTTACCTGTTGTGACATATATGGATATTGGGATGATGTAGTTATACATAACCTTTATCTGTTGTTACATACATGGATATTGGGATGTTGTAGTTATATATAACCCTTACCTGTTGTTACATACATGGATATTGGGATGATGTAGTTATATATAACCCTTACCTGTTGTTACATACATGGATATTGGGGTGATGTAGTTATAAATAACCCTTACCTGTTGTTCCATACATGGATATTGGGATGATGTAGTTATATATAACCCTTACCTGTTGTTACATACATGGATATAGGGGTGATGTAGTTATATATTACCCTTACCTGTTGTCACATACATGGATATTGGGATGATGTAGTTATATATAACCTTTATCTGTTGTTACATACATGGATATTAGAATGATGTAGTTATATATAACCATTACCTGTTGTTACATACATGGATATTGGGATGATGTAGTTATATATAACCATTACCTGTTGTTACATACATGGATATTGGGATGATGTAGTTATATATAACCCTTACCTGTTGTTACATACATGGATATTGGGATGATGTAGTTATATATAACCCTTACCTGTTCTTACATACATGGATATTGGGGTGATGTAGTTATAAATAACCCTTACCTGTTGTTACATACATGTTGTTAACCCTTACCTGTTGTTACATACATGGATATTAGGATCATGTAGATATATATAACCCTTACCTGTTGTGACATACATGGATATTGGGGTGATGTAGTTATATATAACCATTACCTGTTGTGACATACATGGATATTGGGATGATGTAGTTATATATAACCATTACCTGCTGTTACATACATGGATATTAGGATGATGTAGTTATATATAACCCTTACCTGTTGTGACATACATGGATACTGGGATGATGTAGTTATATATAACCATTACCTGTTGTTACATACATGGATATTAGGATGATGTAGTTATATATAACCCTTACCTGTTGTGACATACATGGATATTGGGATGATGTAGTTATATATAACCCTTACCTGTTGTGACATACATGGATATTGGGATGATGTAGTTATATATAACCCTTACCTGTTGTGACATACATGAATATTGGGATGATGTAGTTATATATAACCATTACCTGTTGTTACATACATGAATATTGGGATGTAAACTTACCTGTTGTTACATACATGGATATTGGGATAATGTAGTTATATATAACCCTTACCTGTTGTTACATATATGGATATTGGGATGATGTAGTTATATATAACCTTTATCTGTTGTTACATACATGGATATTGGGATGATGTAGTTATATATAACCCTTACCTGTTGTTACATACATGGATATTGGGATGATGTAGTTATATATAACCCACTGTGACATACATGTACATGGATATTGGGATGATGTAGTTATATATAACCCACTGTGACATACATGTACATGGATATTGGGATGTTGTAGTTATATAAAACCCACTGTGACATACATGTACATGGATATTGGGATGTTGTAGTTATATATAACCCTCTGTGACATACATGTACATGGATCTTGGGATGTTGTAGTTATATATAACCCACTGTGACATACATGTACATGGATATTGGGATGATGTAGTTATATATAACCCACTGTGACATACATGTACATGGATATTGGGATGATGTAGTTATATATAACCCTTACCTGTTGTTACATAGATGTACATGGATATTGGGATGTTGTAGTTATATATAACACACTGTGACATACATGTACATGGATATTGGGATGATGTAGTTATATATAACCCGCTGTGACATACATGTACATGAATATTGGGATGATGAAGTTATATATAACCCACTGTGACATACATGGATATTGGGATGATGTAGTTATATATAACCCTTACCTGTTGTGACATATATGGATATTGGGATGATGTAGTTATATATAACCTTTATCTGTTGTTACATACATGGATATTGGGATGTTGTAGTTATATATAACCCTTACCTGTTGTTACATACATGGATATTGGGATGATGTAGTTATATATAACCCTTACCTGTTGTTACATACATGGATATTGGGGTGATGTAGTTATAAATAACCCTTACCTGTTGTTCCATACATGGATATTGGGATGATGTAGTTATATATAACCATTACCTGTTGTTACATACATGGATATTGGGATGATGTAGTTATATATAACCCTTACCTGTTGTTACATACATGGATATTGGGATGATGTAGTTATATATAACCCTTACCTGTTGTTACATACATGGATATTGGGATGATGTAGTTATATATAACCCTTACCTGTTCTTACATACATGGATATTGGGGTGATGTAGTTATAAATAACCCTTACCTGTTGTTACATACATGTTGTTAACCCTTACCTGTTGTTACATACATGGATATTAGGATCATGTAGTTATATATAACCCTTACCTGTTGTGACATACATGGATATTGGGGTGATGTAGTTATATATAACCATTACCTGTTGTGACATACATGGATATTGGGATGATGTAGTTATATATAACCATTACCTGTTGTTACATACATGGATATTAGGATGATGTAGTTATATATAACCCTTACCTGTTGTGACATACATGGATATTGGGATGATGTAGTTATATATAACCATTACCTGTTGTTACATACATGGATATTAGGATGATGTAGTTATATATAACCCTTACCTGTTGTGACATACATGGATATTGGGATGATGTAGTTATATATAACCCTTACCTGTTGTGACATACATGGATATTGGGATGATGTAGTTATATATAACCCTTACCTGTTGTGACATACATGAATATTGGGATGATGTAGTTATATATAACCCTTACCTGTTGTTACATACATGGATATTGGGATGTAAACTTACCTGTTGTTACATACATGGATATTGGGATAATGTAGTTATATATAACCCTTACCTGTTGTTACATACATGGATATTGGGATGATGTAGTTATATATAACCCTTACCTGTTGTGACATACATGGATATTGGGATGATGTAGTTATATATAACCCTTACCTGTTGTGACATACATGGATATTGGGATGATGTACATGTAGTTATATATAACCATTACCTGTTGTTACATACATGGATATTTGGATGTAAACTTACCTGTCGTTACATACATGGATATTGGGATAATGTAGTTATATATAACCCTTACCTGTTGTTACATACATGGATATTGGGATGATGTAGTTATATATAACCCTTACCTGTTGTTACATACATGGATATTGGGATGATGTAGTTATATATAACCATTACCTGTTGTTACATACATGGATATTGGGGTGATGTAGTTATAAATAACCCTGTCTGTTGTGACATACATGGATATTAGGATGATGTAGTTATATATAACCCTTACCTGTTGTGACATACATGGATATTGGGATGATGTAGTTATATATAACCATTACCTGTTGTTACATGATGATGTAGTTATATATAACCCTTACCTGTTGTGACATACATGGATATTAGGATGATGTAGCTATATATAACCCTTACCTGTTGTTACATACATGGATATTGGGATGATGTAGTTATATATAACCCTTACCTGTTTGTGACATACATGGATATTAGGATGATGTAGTTATATAAAACCCTTACCTGTTGTGACATACATGGATATTTGGATGATGTAGTTATATATAACCCTTACCTGTTGTGACATACATGGATATTAGGATGATGTAGTTATATATAATCCTTACCTGTTGTGACATACATGGATATTGGGATGATGTAGTTATATATAACCATTACCTGTTGTTACATACATGGATATTAGGATGATTTAGTTATATATAACCCTTACCTGTTGTGACATACATGGATATTAGGATGATGTAGTTATATATAACCCTTACCTGTTGTGACATACATGGATATTGGGATGATGTAGTTATATATAACCCTTACATGTTGTGACATACATGGATATTAGGATGATGTAGTTATATATAACCCTTACCTGTTGTGACATACATGGATATTGGGATGATGTAGTTATATATAACCATTACCTGTTGTTACATGATGATGTAGTTATATATAACCCTTACCTGTTGTGACATACATGGATATTAGGATGATGTAGTTATATATAACCCTTACCTGTTGTTACATACATGGATATTGGGATGATGTAGTTATATATAACCCTTACCTGTTGTGACATACATGGATATTGGGATGATGTAGTTATATATAACCATTACCTGTTGTTACATGATGATGTAGTTATATATAACCCTTACCTGTTGTGACATACATGGATATTAGGATGATGTAGTTATATATAACCCTGACCTGTTGTGACATACATGGATATTGGGATGATGTAGTTATATATAACCATTACCTGTTGTTACATACATGGATATTAGGATGATGTAGTTATATATAACCCTTACCTGTTGTGACATACATGGATATTAGGATGATGTAGTTATATATAACCATTACCTGTTTTTACATACATGGATATTAGGATGATGTAGTTATATATAACCTTTACCTGTTGTTACATACATGGATATTGGGATGATGTAGTTATATATAACCCTTACCTGATGTTACATACATGGATATTGGGATCATATAGTTATATATAACCCTTACCTGATGTTACATACATGGATATTTGGATGATGTAGTTATATATAACCTTTACCTGTTGTTACATACATGGATATTGGGATGATGTAGTTATATATAACCTTTACCTGTTGTTACATACATGGATATTGGGATGATGTAGTTATATATAACCCTTACCTGATGTTACATACATGGATATTGGAATGATGTAGTTATATATAACCCTTACCTGTTGTTACATACATGGATATTGGGATGTAAACTTACCTGTTGTTACATACATGGATATTGGGATGATGTAGTTATATATAACCATATAGGCTAGGAAATTCTCTATAACACTTCTTGGCTAGAAATATAAAATTGGGAATCATTAATAGTTTTTATTTTCTATACAAAAATATAAACTTATTTTTAAAGCTGATTGATACAGTTGACTTTAGCATACAGGAAAGTTTTATTTCAAACCATTAAATAATGGTTCATTTGTCTTATCAATTCTAGAATTTGATATGAACATCTGAATAGATCAAAATCAAAATTGTCAAAATATCAATCAAAAAAATTTCAAATACTGGAATTAATTTTATAAAAACAGTTGGCTGAAAATAGTCATTCTAAGAAATAGAGCCCTTAAAAATTCAGGTGAAATTAAAAATATTATTGACACAGCTGAGTAAAATAATTCTGTATGTAACTTAAATAACCAATAAATAATTACTTACATTTAAACCATCTTCCCTAGATGAAGTTGGGACATACCATGGTTTCCCGATGTTTGGTAGAGAGATGTACCAGTATTTCAGGAAAACTGAGACTAAAGATTCTAACAATAATATAACCAGGAAAATTATCAGGAATGTGTTTAACTTCCTGAAATAAAAAAAAAAAAAAACAGAAAATTAAATTAACAAGCTTTGGGCATGTTGAAAGTATTTCTTGATAGCAGAAGAGACAGAAATACTATCAAATTATAAGCTATTGCCATCAATTATGTAGCTCAGCTTCGGTTTCTTGTGTTATAAATGAAAAGATACTTTTGTTCCTTCCCAACATTACAGAGTTGGTTATTTCCCATCTATGGCTTGTAAGTAATGTATCAAATCATGCTGGTATACATCTGTGCCAAGTATGATTAAAATTCATCCAAAGATGTGGAAGTATTGAAATGAACACTAATATTTATGCCAAACCTTAGATTTGTCCTTTTTGATTCTACATAGACAACCCTAAATCTACTATGTGTTACATCAACTCATGTTGGTATATGCTTGTGTTAAGTTTAATCAAAATCCATCCATAATTGAAAGTGTAAAAACCAAATTTTATAAGCCTGACATTCTATACTGAAATACCTTTCCACTCTGGAGAACTTGGTCGCTTTTGATGTAGAGTTCAGAGCCATTTTTGTCTCTTGACCTGTATATATTGCACAACCTGCCAACAAAGTATTTGTTTTATAATTAGTACTGTAATTCTCACTGATATATTACAATCAATACTCACTTTTACCACGGGCCTCTGTGGCCGAATGGTCTAATCTGATCTTATGGATCACAGTGCCTCTTGTTGTCTAGGTTCAAATCCCACTTAGGCAGATCCTAGTGTGAGAAGTTTGTGGCTTTGCTTACTGAAGGTTGGTGGTTTTTTTCAGGGCATTCTGGTTTCTTACACAAGACTAATGAACTTGATATAAGTGAAAAATTCTTGAATGAGGCATAAAACACCATTACTCTACTCAGCATGACTTCTATCTGAAGTACAGTTAGAGCTGTATATAAAGACCACCCAAAAAAGTAACGAAATATAGACTTTATTATAGACAGTTGGTCTTTATATAGAGGTTACTCTAGGTTAAAATATGAAGCAAAAAGGACCTCAAAGTACTTCCTTTATAAAAATACTGTCTTTATATAAAGGTGGTCTATATCACAGGTTTTATATAGTTGCTGTCAAACATTTAAATCTTGGAAATTTCATATTTTTTAAATACATATGTTGGTCTGGGTTGGGGTTACACACACTTACCATAAACAAAAGCCGTATTTCTAAGTCTTGCTCCCCTGAGTAACACATTCTCAGGTCCCAGTGATTTATCACAGATATGTCCATTATCTGTTACAATATTTATTTTTCCAATAAATGAATATAGATCTGTTTTAGGCTGTTCACATTCTATGTATGCATGAAGTTTATCAAAGCTTTCCTCTGTTTGGTAGAGCTTGGTTTCCGCTAAACATGTAAAATTCTGAAATTATATATATTTTAAAATAAAGTTTTGTTTTCTTAACTTTTTTGAAAACAATCCACAGAAAATTAAGAGAACCTTTTGTATATTTCTGGTTGGTAGAATGGAAATTGGTGGCAGCTCTTTAAAATAAATATAAAATCATTTTTTTTATTGAATCATCTTTAGTTATTTCCGGGATACAATAACTGACATTAATTAGCTTGGTTCATAACTTATTAGTTATTCTTATAATTGATTATATGATATTTCCAAGACAGATTTTCTCATATCAAAATGTCAATTAGCTATTTATAAAGTTGATTTTAAATAATTATATTCATACATTAATACATGTATAAAGTTATGTGCAATGAAGTTCTTTATTGTTTCAGACAATAACAATGACTAAAGGTTTTAAGCTCTCATCCATTTCAAAATGTTGGGCTTTCTCTCTAGATGGTGTCAAACAATACAAGATATGGCTCTCTAGATGGTGTCAAACAATACAAGACATGGCTCTCTAGATGGTGTCAAACAATACAAGACATGGCTCTCTAGATGGTGTCAAACAATACAAGACATGGCTCTCTAGTTGGTAAATGTGCAAGTCATGTAACATGTAATGATATACCGGTAAGACATGATATATTTTAAAGCCTTGGTGAGACCTGTTCAGGAATCTAACCCAAGACCTCCAACTGAATATTCTTTAAATTATGACAATGTATAATATAACTTTTAAATAATATAAAAATTTCAGTTTTGGCTGTACATTCAATTTGTTACATGTAGAGTTATCTCCCATATACTTTTACTTTTAAATACATGTAAGCATCTTAAGTCAATGTGGGGATACCTAAAAAACTCTCCTCTTCTTATAAAGATCTTTATCAATAAACTATGTTGCTATGTTTGTAAACTGTAAAGAGTTATCTCCCTTATACTAACCTTTAAATTTGTTTCTCCATCTAAATTTGCAGTAGTTACGTAACAGGATCCCTCAGGATCTGACGAAGATAACATAACAAGATCGCAGGGAAATGAATGGTTAATTTCTACTTTAACTATATCACCTACCTAAAATAAAAAATGTTTGAATACATACACTTCAATTTGCTAAGGACAAAAGGGTAGAAGTATAGGCAGAATCTTTATAAGCGTGGGGCCTTAGAAGCCAAATGGTCTAAAATGTCAGTCAATGAATCAAGAGAACCTGCCACTGCCCAAGTTATCAAGGATATTATAAACATGTTTTACTGTATTTGCAATACAGTTATACTTCCTCACTACAGACAAATTAACTTCTTTACAGAAGTCTTTTATTGTTATTTTTTAAATCTTAAGACAAGAATATATAAACTTGTAATCTGAGTATCAACATGTACTTTTACAAGATATGACAATAATGAACACTTAGTTAATCAGTAAAAATAGCTTGTTTTTGTTTATAACCAGTAGTGTATAGTCTAGATGAAGTATTATATATTCCTATTTTATCAATTATTTTCATGTTTGTGTTAATTTTACTGTCTGTATTATATAGATAAACTGTGTGTGTGTGTTATGTGTATGTGTTGTGTGTGTGTGTTATGTATATGTGTTGTGTGTGTTATGTGTATGTGTTGTGTGTGTGTTATGTATATGTGTTGTGTGTGTGTGTTATGTATATGTGTTGTGTGTGTTATGTGTATGTGTTGTGTGTGTGTTATGTGTATGTGTTGTGTGTGTGGTGTTATGTATATGTGTTGTGTGTGTTATGTGTATGTGTTGTGTGTGTGTTATGTATATGTGTTGTGTGTGTGTGTTATGAATATCTGTTGTGTGTGTGTGTTATGTATATGTGTTATGTGGTGTGTTATGTATATGTGTTGTGTGTGTGTGTTATGAATATGTGTTGTGTGTTTGTGTTATGTATATGTGTTGTGTGTGTGTGTTATGTATATGTGTTGTGTGTGTTATGTGTATGTGTTGTGTGTGTGTTATGTATATGTGTTGTGTGTGTTATGTATATGTGTTGTGTGTGTGTGTGTGTGTGTGTTATGTATATGTGTTGTGTGTGTGTGTGTTTTGTATATGTGTTGTGTGTGTTATGTATATGTGTTGTGTGTGTGTGTGTTTTGTATATGTGTTGTGTGTGTTATGTATATGTGTTGTGTGTGTGTGTTATGTATATGTGTTGTGTATGTGTTATGTATATGTGTTGTGTGTGTGTATGTTATGTATATGTGTTGTGTGTGTGTTATGTATATGTGTTGTGTGTGTGTTATGTATATGTGTTGTGTGTGTGTTAGTATATGTGTTGTGTGTGTTATGTGTATGTGTTGTGTGTGTGTTATGTATATGTGTTGTTAGTGTTATGTGTATGTGTTGTGTGTGTGTTATGTATATGTGTTGTGTGTGTTATGTGTATGTGTTGTGTGTGTGTGTGTTATGTATATGTGTTGTGTGTGTGTTATGTATATGTGTGTGTTATGTATATGTGTTGTGTGTGTGTGTTATGTATATGTGTTTGTGTGTGTGTATGTTATGTATGTGTTGTGTGTGTGTTATGTATATGTGTTGTGTGTGTGTTATGTTTATGTGTTGTGTGTGTGTGTGGGTGTGTTATGTATATGTGTTGTGTGTGTTATGTATATGTGTTGTGTGTGTGTGTGTTATGTATATGTGTTGTGTGTGTGTGTTATGTATATGTGTTGTGTGTGTTATGTGTTTGTGTTGTGTGTGTGTTATGTATATGTGTTGTGTGTGTGTTATGTATGTGTTGTGTGTGTGTGTGTTATGTATATGTGTTGTGTGTGTATGTTATGTGTATGTGTTGTGTGTGTGTTATGTATATGTGTTGTGTGTGTATGTTATGTATATGTGTTGTGTGTGTTATGTATATGTGTTGTGTGTGTTATGTATATGTGTTGTGTGTGTGTGTTATGTATGTGTTGTGTGTGTGTTATGTATATGTGTTGTGTGTGTTATGTATATGTGTTGTGTGTGTTATGTATATGTGTTGTGTGTGTGTTATGTATATGTGTTGTGTGTGTGTATGTTATGTTTATTTGTTGTTTGTGTTATGTATATGTGTTGTGTGTGTTATGTATATGTGTATATTACTTAATTATGGTTTAATCAATGATTAATCTCATCAGACCTGTTCTTCTCTTATCTAACCACTTTACATACTTAACCTAAATGTCAATTTACCATGGAAACTTCAATCTTATCTTTTTTATGTTTTTTCTTTGTTACTATTTTAAAATAATTTAAAGATCAAAAACCAAAAAAAATTGCTATAAGGTTTATCAGGCAGGTCATATCTGGATACTGGCTTGTTAGGCAGGTGCTTTTCTGGATACTGGTTTATCAGACAGGTGCTTGTCTGGATACTGGCTCATCAGGGCAGGTGCTGGTCCAGATTCTGGCTCATCAGACAGGTGCCAATATGGATACTGGCTCATATCTGGATACTGGCTTGTTAGGCAGGTGCTTATCTGGATACTGGCTTATCAGACAGGTGCTTATCTGGATACTGGCTCATCAGGGCAGGTGCCTATATGGATACTGGCTCACTAGGCAGGTGTTTATCTGGATACTGGCTTGTTAGGCAGGTGCTTATCTGGATACTGGCTTGTTATGCAGGTGCTTATCTGGATACCTGCTTATCAGACAGGTGCTTGTCTGAATACTGGCTCATCAGGGCAGGTGCCAGTCTGGATTCTGGCTCATCAGACAGGTGCCTATATAGATACTGGCTCATTAGGCAGGTGTTTATCTAGATACTAGCTGGTCAGGTTTTATCCAGACACTGGCTAATTAGACAGGTGCTTATCCAGATACTGGCTTGTCCAGCTACTGCTTAATCAGACTGGTGCTTTTTTTGTTTAATGGCTTATCAGGTTGGTGATAATCCAGCTACTGACTCATCATGCAAGAGCTTGTTTTTGTGTAAGCAGGCAAGAAACTTATGTAAGTAACTGAGCTAAAGTACAAGAATCTATCCCAGCTGTCAGAATTGTTTATTGGTTAATCCTGTACTTCAGTTAATATCAGAAAATATTAGACAGTGACCCTTTTTTGTACAAAACGTAAAAATCAGTTAATATAAAAGTCAATAGGATCTACTTTTGTTTATGATTTATTATTTCCTCTTCTCCTTTATCAGTCGACTAAAAGCTACCGTTTTAATTTATAAGTAGTTTCCTGATCATATTTATACATTAGTGTGATATATTTCCTTCTCAGAGTTCATCTACTGACTTGCATATTACTTACTGATAAATACAAAGAGTTAAATTTATTTAAGCTCAGCAAAAAATAGAAATGTGAAAAAAAAACTTTATCTATACAGTCCAAACATAACAGGAACTGACTTTGTAATCATGACATTTGACACTAGCATAGCCATTGTTATTAAATCTAAAGTAATTCACACTTTCAGTTGTTGATTTTGTTTTTTTTTTCTAAATTATTTCATGTGCTTACAATGATAAGTAGCTTACAAATCTTAATTTGATAAACTACACATAGAGAGATGTGTAATGGATTCAGTACTAATCTTCCTGACTAGTTTCCTTGAAGCAACCTATCTGTTACGGAGATGTCAGTTTTTGTGGAATTCTAACAACAAAACTGATAAAACTGTAACAATAATCAAAACAAGAATAATAAAAAAAGGTTTAATTTTGTGGTCAAGTGCACATTTTACATTCCAAATAGTAATAATAATTAACAGGAATAACAGATCACATGTAAACTAGTTATGTGTAGCAGTAAATACATACATCACAGTATAAAAATACCTGACCAATCAAACTGATAAAATGTATTAATAATGATGATGTAACCATTACTGACATGTCTATAACATACAGTTATCTACCTTGTTATTCTGTATAACAATCACCTGCTACTATAAGTCAGTAAGTATGGCTGTTTGATTGGCTGCCTTGTCATTCATTAGACTGTAAGTCAGTATGTATGGATGGCTGTTTGATTGGCTGCTTTGTCATTATAAGGCTGCTGTTTGATTGGCTGCTTTGTCATTCATTCCAGGACTGTAAGTCAGTATGTATGGATGGCTGTTTGATTGGCAGCTTTGTCATTACAAGGCTGCTGTTTGATTGGCTGCTTTGTCATTACAAGACTGCTGTTTGATTGGCTGCTTTGTCATTACAAGAATTCTGTTTGACTGGCTGCTTTGTCATTACAAGACTTCAGTTTGATTGGCTGCTTTGTCATTACAAGACTTCTGTTTGATTTGCTGCTTTGTCATAAAAAGACTGCGGTTTGATTTGCTGCTTTGTCAGTTATTCATAATTAGATACAATTTTGAGGACTGATATATACAATTCACTGTAGTGTGTGAATGTTCACGTGATGATACACAAAGGACCTATTTGATTTTTTAATGAAAAATGTGTCAGGCCTTAGATAGAATTTTTAATGCCACTCTGCACGGTGAATAGTTAAAGAAGAAAACCACTCGACACTTTGAAATTTAACTCGGCACAGTCACTACATGAAAACGAGAATTTCTTCTCTTAAGTACAGTCAGAGCTTGTACCAATAAATAATGTTTTCTGACTTTTTCTAAGGTTATCTCGAACTTCGGATTTTCCACTTTAAGTAACCAGTAACTTTCGTTTTGAAGTCGTAGGTTTAGAAATGTTACACCTGCAACTGGTTTGTCATCAGGATCAGCGGTAGTCTAATTAGTGTCTTCGAAAACTTCTTTATCAGCTGTTTCATCCTTGATTGTCTTTAGAAAGTTATACAAAACAGTTTGTTTACTTTTATTTGACATACTTAACGGACCGACAAGTATATAAACACTCGGAACATCGGTTGGATTTTACATAACACTAAGTAAATTCCGAATGCAAAACAATAGGTTTGCGCATGTGATGCAAACGTTTAAATGATTTTGTTGATTGACGCTTGTAACAGAATGGCCGATGTCATTACAATTGACCTCCTTTTACAAGATATTTATTGTTTATTAATTCCAACAAGCCCCTGGATGTATATCTCTGATAAATTTAACTCGGCACCGTGACAAGTGCTAGTAACAATATCACTCGTCCAAGTACAAATTTCACTCGTTAGGACGAGTGGACGAGTGAATAATCGAAGCCCTGTGTGTTAAACACATACACAAAAAATTCTGTTGTTGATTAAGTTAACATTGACAAAAGAACACTACCTGGAGGCTGACCAATCACTTTTATTAATATTTCTGGATTGGTACATGTTTAATGTGTGATATCACCAAATTGGTTAATTTTTAATGTGCGACACTGCTTCATTGGTATATTTTTAACTAGCAGCATTGCCTTTCTGTTGTATCATTATATTCAAAAATTGGAACATTCTGTTAATTCAGGTTTTTTTATATTTTAAGTTTTTTTTACTGTTTGAGTGTTACATTTCCATCAATTAGTCAGTCTGTACCTGGATGCCAAGATCATTCACATAATATATTTAATTAAATAATGGACATATAAAAAATAAAAATGCATTGTGTTCAAGTTTATTGTTCGGTACATGTCCCCCTGTCCACTAAAAGATACGATCATGGGATAAAACATTGCCTTACCCTTATGTTCATGGATTTTAATTTTGTCAGCTTTCCATTCCTAACAACAGAGACAATACGATTGTTTTCTTCGTTGTCAGCTTTGTGACGTAACCAATCTTCATAGCCCTAGAAAATAATAAATCCAAAATATAACTTAAAACCAAAAAATCATGCAAAGTACACAGCTTTCTGTCGATGTAGTTATGTCAAACCGATAATCACATCCAAAAACCACTAAGGGCACTACAGTAACAAAAGAACTATGGGCCGTAATGCTCACCTGAGAATTTGTCCAAAATCATTGGCAAAGTACAATGGACAATAACTGTTATTACAGAAACTATCCAAGTGTTTGCCAGTTTGGAACCACCACAATACTTTTTCAGACATGTTTAGTCATAGTTCATTTATAAAGAGCCAAATGCATGTAGTAACTTAAGTGCAATGAAAAATTTCCGAATAATGAACAATTTATTCTTCTTATGCAACTATGTCCTTGAAGTTTGAACAAATGACCTTGAACCATCCTTGCTATGCAGGATTTATGCTAAGTGTACAGTCTTCATTCAAGTTATTTCTCCACAGACCAAACAAAAATTAAAGGAAATGCTAAATGTTAATTTTTGTTTGTCAGTCAGATTTAATATTGTACTGTGTGTGAGACGTTTTTAGTGATCAATCTATTGTATTTTTAAGTTCATAACAAAATTATAAACCTTGGGCATTTTATATAAAGAGATCAGTATTAATTGGAAGAAAAAATAAAAATGAATAAAAAGGAAAATTGTATTTAATCTTAAGACTGGAAAGATGGGTCTGGGTTGACAGATAGTATTTTTTTCTTTTGGATACAATATCATTTTAGGGCCAACAGCACAAGTGCCCATCTTATGTAGAACACTGCTGTATAATGACTAAATATATTTATATCTTTTCAGTGTTTGGTACATTAGTAGTTAATTGCAGTGATTTTTACATTTTCAAAATGAGCTCTTGTGAAAGACTATAAATTCGCATTCATCACTAACTATGAGAGTTACATTTTCCTCACTAATACATGTATTTCAATTTCTTGTTACTAAGAACTAACGTCTCTTTATATTTAATTCATAAAAAGTAAACAAATAAGGAAACATTTCAGTTTATCATTTCCTGTTTGGAAAAAATATACAGAATCAGAAATATCAATAAAATATAAGTATAAATCAAGGGTCTTAATATATTTAGTGTGTGTGTGTGTGTGTGTGTGTGTGTGTGTGTGTGTGTGTGTGGTAGACTATTGTCAAATTTCTATATTTAACTACAGTAAAACCTATATACAAGGACCATCCATGAAACCTATGTGATATGAACTTTATAGACTGGTGGCTTTTACAGTGTTTTTTCTGTATGAAATACAAATTGAAGTGATCTTAATAGGTGGTCTTTATATACAGGTGGTTTTTATATACAGGTGGTGGTCTTTATATACATGTGGTGGTCTTTACATACAGGTGGTGGTCTTTATATACAGGTGGTTGCTATTAAAAGGTCTACTGTACTTTATGTGTAAAAGAGCTGAGTCACTTACCTGTTTAATTGCTGTGACTGATACTACAAACACTAATGGTACTATACTAGTAGCAGGACTTACAGGACTATCTATCACTAACTGAAATATAATAAATCAAATCAAATTACAGTGTAACTTCCGAAAACTGACAACTCTAAATACCAACAACCTCCATAAACCGACATTGTCTGCCCGGGACGGATTTATTCTTATATAAATGATGTAATAAAACCTTCCGAAAACCGACACCTCCGTATTCCGAACACAGACATAATTTGTCAGCCCAAATCGGTTTCTATAACAGTAAATAAACTTCCAAATACCGACATTACCTGTGGAACAAATAATGTTTGAATGGTCACGAATGACTGCATGTGATGAGAACTCATATTACCGGAGACTATGTATAACACCTGTTTACCTACGATCGATGTTTACTAAATACATTAACTTATTAATTATAATTATTATTATTATGTATCTGTATCGTATGTAATTTTAAAATAAACAAACGTGTTTAAAACGTTTTATTAAAATGTGCGTTGTTTATATTTAAAAAAACAGAAGTCGGATGCCGAAAAGCTGCCTGATGTTTTAAGATGCAAGGCAAAACAATACAGCTTTGAACTTAAATAAATCACGTTTTATTTTCTTTTTTTTTTCTTTTCCTTGTTTTTTTAAAAATCTGAATGATTGATATGACCTCTTCTTTTCAGGCGAGAAAAATAAAATAAAATAACACAAATTTGAGTACTGTTAGCAGGGCCCGATCTTGGTAGACGATAAGAACTACGTATTACAACTACGATGACAATGTATGCAAATTGTTTTATTGTTCAATTTGTTTAAGATAAAAATAAAATATAAATAACATTTAAAATATCACTTTACACGATGTAAGTGTTAACAAACACGATCGAATGCACACACATGAATACATTATAATAGCCATATCCTAAATTCTGACCTGGTAACGGACTGGAACGGACCGGATTCGAATCCGTTTTTTCAAACTTCTGAAAACTGACACCTCTGTAAACCGACCAAAATGACCGGTCCCGTAGAGTGTCGGTTTACGGAAGTTTCACTGTAGTACTAATGGTACTATACTAGTAGCATGACTTACAGGACTAACTATCACTTACTGAAATAACTGCTTATAACATATTTTCTGTTGTAAGAAAATTTACATGTATTACAAACAAAATGATAAAAATATATATTCTACAAGAAAACCTTTATGGAAAAGTATTACCAACTTGAGACACTCACCAATTTCTGAGAAAAATTTAGGTCAGTGCACCAATGAAAAAACCCTTAAGTGGAAGAAAGTTTAGATAAACAAATATTGAAAACCATGATACAAGCTATATTATGCCTCATTTTACTATTATAAATAGTGTAGGTATCAGAATTCATTAAAGAAATATGATATAGTTTATACTGTATATATACAGAAATAAATCAATGATTTTGTAAATAGTTTCATACAAATTACCTTAAAACAAGCTATCTACATCTTACCTGTATTATACCAACACACAGGAAGTAAAAGTTGGCAATTCTTCTAAACTGTTCAAATAAATTCTTTGGTAGGAAAGTAAAAACTGTGTACTGTGACAAATAAAAAAGAAATAAAAACGTAAAAATTTGCTTTTATGGTTTAAATTTCAAGATTCTTTTAAGTCAAGATTCTTTTAATAATATAAAGGCAGTAAATTGAGGTATGGTAGATGAATAGAGTTATGATTTATACCCCAGTCAAGATATCATTGAAGTCAGCTCTAGTGTGGTTGAGGAAACTGGAGTGACCAGAGAAAACCATCTACCTTCAGCAAGCAAACTGACAAACTTTCTCACACTAGAATCTGCCGAAATGGGATTCTTAGCTAGATTATTTGAAGTATATAATAATAACCTAGAGTGAGAGAAAGATGCTCTGATCTAGGAGCCAACACTTTACACCAGACAGTGAGAGATGCTCTGATCCAGGAGTCAACACTATACACCAGACAGTGAGAGATGCTCTGATCCAGGAGTCAACACTTTACACCAGACAGTGAGACATGCTCTGATCCAGGAGCCAACACTTTACACCAAACAGTGAGAGATGCTCT
>CM056602.1:41783642-41835606 GCA_029721355.1 Tegillarca granosa
CTTTGTAGTCCATTGTAGTTGGACTGAGCCAGCCATGGTATTGTGTTTATATAGTAGATATAATAGAGTGATTTACTGCCAGACTTTCTAGTCCAGTGTAGTTGGACTGAGCCAGCCATAGTGTTGTGTTGTATACAGTAGATATAATAGAGTGATGTACTGCCAGACTTTCTAGTCCAGTGTAGTTGGACTGAGCCAGCCATAGTGTCAGTGTTTTCTCCAGAGTGCGTTTCTTGCGTTTTTGTCGCGATTTTTTTATGAATGGCGCAACTTGGTTTTGCTGTTGCATTATTTTTGACGCAACCATTTTTACATAGATTGAAATCGGCTACTGTAAATTATAAAAGGTGACACGACTAAAAACGAAAGTACTGAGCTGAAATTCCGTATTGTCGTACCACATGAGTATCGTACCATATTACAGGAAGCTAATTATTGATATAGGAACCTGTCTATATTCTTAATCTTTCAAATGTTTGTATTGAACGCTTAAATTTATAAAGTCATTATAAGCACTCTTTGTACCGGGCTTAAAGAAAAATCTAAACATTCTCGTTTGACAACATTTTTAAATGACTTGTATCAAAGTCCTGCACGGAGCTCTGAACATGACCAGGAGGCATCTGGTAGTAACTTACTTGCCGACGACTCACAGTCAACTTAAAAAAGCTAATGTAAATTGAGATTTTAATAAAATTTGGTTAAACAAATATCCTTTGATAATTTATGAAAATAATTAGATCATATGTAAAACAGGCATATCGAAAGGGATGGATAATAATTATGAATGCTAGTTGTCTGTTGACTTGGGTTGATGGTAGAACATTCAGTAATTTCTGTTTTGGGATACTGTCCCGATTTTACTGTTTAAAATATTACAGATATAAGTAGCATTTGGAACAAGAGGCCCATGGGCCTTAACGCTCACCTGAGGACATGGCCAACCTGAGGATATATCCAAAATCATTTGCAAAAATACATAAAATATTCTAATATACATTCCTACAAAAAAATTAATAGTTTTCAAGATAATTAACAATTTGAGTCTTTTTATGCATCTATGACCTTGACCTTTAAACGTAAGACCTTGAATCTTATATCAGAATAATCACCATATCAATTCCTACAATATTCTAATATACATGTCATACAAAAAGTTAATAGTTTCCAAGATAATAAACAATTTCAGTCTTTTTATGCACCTATGACCTTGACTTTTGAATGTATGACCTTGAGCCACATATCAAAATGATTGTCATATCAATACCTACAAAATTCTAGTATATATAACTTTGCAAAAAGTTAATAGTTTTCAAGATAATTAACAATTTGGGTCTTTTTATGCATCTATGACCTTGACATTCAAATGTAAAACCTTGAATCTTATATCATAATGATCACGATATCAATTCCTACAATAATCTAATATACATGCCAATACAAAAAGTTAATAGTTTCCAAGATAATTAACAATTTCAGTCTTTTTATGCACCTATGACCTTGACCTTTGAATGTATGACCTTGAGCCATATATCAAAATGTTCGTCATGTCAATACCTACAATATTCTATAATACATGCCTATACAAAAAGTTTATAGTTTTCAAGCTAACGCACAATTTTAGTCTTTTTTAGCAAAAAAAAAAGATTTCAGGGGCAACAACTCCTACATGCATTATCATACAGTTACGAAACTTTGTACCTTTTTACATTTTGTCCTGCTTAACATTTTAACAATGTTTTAATATTATATATCTCTTATAATTTGGAAGAAAAAAGCCTAAAACTGCACAAATTACAAACTAGGTCATGACCTTGAACTTTGACCTTGACCCCATTTTGAAGGTTATTTCAAGAAAAAGTCAAAACTGAAAACCCCATGTCAATATCTATTCATATAGTCAAGTTATAATAATTTGAAGCCATTTTACGAAACTTTCAAAATTAAACGCAAAAACGCGTAACCTAATTTTTTACCAAATTTCACGAAATGAACAATTTATAAGCTTAAGACCCTAGAAAAGCCAAATATCACATCAGATTTTTTCTCCCATCATCGCTTTCGGAGAAGAAGATTTTTTAAGTTTTTTGGAACCATGGGTCACCTTGACCTAGTTTTGGGAGCCATGACAACGTCACGAACAAATCTGAATTGCACTGGCCCATATATGCATCTGACCAAGTTTCATTGAAATCTACCTCATAGTTTTAGAAAAGAAGTTGAAAATGTAAAAGTTTACGCCGCGGACAACGACGACGACGACAACGCCGCCGACGACGACGACGAAGCCGACAGACAAATTTTGATCAGAAAAGCTCACTTGAGCCTTCAGCTCAGGTGAGCTAATAGAACACTTAAACACTGACAGACAGATTAGTACAGACCCTCTAACAAAATATCCCCTTTACTGTAAAATATCAAAAAAGTAATTTTTATTCTAAAAATATCATGACCCCTTCATTTTGAAAAATGACCCCCTCTTTTCATGTAAGGGGGTCATTGATGACCCCCTGTTTTAATAAGCTGGAGAAAACACTGTAGTGTTGTGTTTATATAGTAGATATAATAGAGTGATTTACTGCCAGACTTTCTAGTCCAGTGTAGCTGAACTGAGCCAGTCATAGTGTTGTGTTTATATAGTTGATATAATAGAGTGATTTACTGCCAGACTTTCTAGTCCAGTGTAGTTGAACTGAGCCAGCCATAGTGTTGTGTTTAAATGGTAGATATAATAGAGTGATGTACTGCCAGACTTTCTAGTCCAGTGTAGCTGAACTGAGCCAGTCATAGTGTTGTGTTGTATATAGTAGATATAATAGAGTGATTTACTGTCAGACTTTCTAGTCCAGTGTAGCTGAACTGAGCCAGTCATAGTGTTGTGTTTATATAGTAGGTATAATAGAGTGATTTACTGTCAGACTTTCTAGTCCAATGTAGCTGAACTGAGCCAGTTATAGTGTTGTGTTTATATGGTTGATATAATAGAGTGATTTACTGCCAGACTTTCTAGTCCAGTGTAGCTGAACTGAGCCAGTCATAGTGTTGTGTTTATATAGTAGATATAATAGAGTGATGTACTGCCAGACTTCCTGTTCAGTGTAGTTGAACTGAGCCAGTCATAGTGTTGTGTTGTATATAGTAGATATAATAGAGTGATTTACTGCCAGACGTTCTAGTCCAGTGTAGCTGAACTGAGGCAGCCATAGTGTTGTGTTTATATAGTAGATATAATAGAGTGATTTACTGCCAGACTTTCTAGTCCAGTGTAGTTGGACTGAGCCAGCCATAGTGTTGTGTTGTATATAGTAGATATAATAGAGTGATTAACTGCCAGACTTTCTAGTCCAGTGTAGTTGGACTGAGCCAGCCATAGTGTTGTGTTTATATAGTAGATATAATAGAGTGATTTACTGCCAGACTTTCTAGTCCAGTGTAGTTGGACTGAGCCAGCCATAGTGTCAGTGTTTTCTCCAGAGTGCGTTTCTTGCGTTTTTGACGCGATTTTTTTATGAATGGCGCAACTTGGTTTTGCTGTTGCATTATTTTTGACGCAACCATTTTTACATAGATTGAAATCGGCTACTGTAAATTATAAAAGGTGACACGACTAAAAACAAAAGTACTGAGCGGAAATTCCGTATTGTCGTACCACATGAGTATCGTACCATATTACAGGAAGCTAATTATTGATATAGGAACCTGTCTATATTCTTATTCTTTCAAATGTTTGTATTGAACGCTTAAATTTATAAAGTCATTATAAGCGCTCTTTGTACCGGGCTTAAAGAAAAATCTAAACATTCTCGTTTGACAACATTTTTAAATGACTTGTGTCAAAGTCCTGCACGGAGCTCTGAACATGACCAGGAGGCATCTGGTAGTAACTTACTTCCCGACGATTCACAGTCAACTTAAAAAAGCTAATGTAAATTGAGATTTTAATAAAATTTGGTTAAACAAATATCCTTTGATAATTTATGAAAATAATTAGATCATATGTAAAACAGGCATATCGAAAGGGATGGATAATAATTATGAATGCTAGTTGTCTGTTGACTTGGGTTGATGGTAGAACATTCAGTAATTTCTGTTTTGGGATACTGTCCCGATTTTACTGTTTAAAATATTACAGATATAAGTAGCATTTGGAACAAGAGGCCCATGGGCCTTAACGCTCACCTGAGGACATGGCCAACCTGAGGATATATCCAAAATCATTTGCAAAAATACATAAAATATTCTAATATACATTCCTACAAAAAAATTAATAGTTTTCAAGATAATTAACAATTTGAGTCTTTTTATGCATCTATGACCTTGACCTTTAAACGTAAGACCTTGAATCTTATATCAGAATAATCACCATATCAATTCCTACAATATTCTAATATACATGTCATACAAAAAGTTAATAGTTTCCAAGATAATAAACAATTTCAGTCTTTTTATGCACCTATGACCTTGACTTTTGAATGTATGACCTTGAGCCACATATCAAAATGATTGTCATATCAATACCTACAAAATTCTAGTATATACATGTATAACTTTGCAAAATGTTAATAGTTTTCAAGATAATTAACAATTTGGGTCTTTTTATGCATCTATGACCTTGACATTCAAATGTAAAACCTTGAATCTTATATCAGAATAATCACCATATCAATTCCTAAAATATTCTAATATACATGTCATACAAAAAGTTAATAGTTTCCAAGATAATTAACAATTTCAGTCTTTTTATGCACCTATGACCTTGACCTTTGAATGTATGACCTTGAGCCATATATCAAAATGTTCGTCATGTCAATACCTACAATATTCTATAATACATGCCTATACAAAAAGTTTATAGTTTTCAAGCTAACGCACAATTTTAGTCTTTTTTAGCAAAAAAAAAAGATTTCAGGGGCAACAACTCCTACATGCATTATCATACAGTTACGAAACTTTGTACCTTTTTACATTTTGTCCTGCTTAACATTTTAACAATGTTTTAATATTATATATCTCTTATAATTTGGAAGAAAAAAGCCTAAAACTGCACAAATTACAAACTAGGTCATGACCTTGAACTTTGACCTTGACCCCATTTTGAAGGTTATTTCAAGAAAAAGTCAAAACTGAAAACCCCATGTCAATATCTATTCATATAGTCAAGTTATAATAATTTGAAGCCATTTTACGAAACTTTCAAAATTAAACGCAAAAACGCGTAACCTAATTTTTTACCAAATTTCACGAAATGAACAATTTATAAGCTTAAGACCCTAGAAAAGCCAAATATCACATCAGATTTTTTCTCCCATCATCGCTTTCGGAGAAGAAGATTTTTTAAGTTTTTTGGAACCATGGGTCACCTTGACCTAGTTTTGGGAGCCATGACAACGTCACGAACAAATCTGAATTGCACTGGCCCATATATGCATCTGACCAAGTTTCATTGAAATCTACCTCATAGTTTTAGAAAAGAAGTTGAAAATGTAAAAGTTTACGCCGCGGACAACGACGACGACAACAACGCCGCCGACGACGACGACGAAGCCGACAGACAAATTTTGATCAGAAAAGCTCACTTGAGCCTTCAGCTCAGGTGAGCTAATAAAACACTTAAACACTGACAGACAGATTAGTACAGACCCTCTAACAAAATATCCCCTTTACTGTAAAATATCAAAAAAGTAATTTTTATTCTAAAAATATCATGACCCCTTCATTTTGAAAAATGACCCCCTCTTTTCATGTAAGGGGGTCATTGATGACCCCCTGTTTTAATAAGCTGGAGAAAACACTGTAGTGTTGTGTTTATATAGTAGACATAATAGAGTGATTTACTGCCAGACTTTCTAGTCCAGTGTAGCTGAACTGAGCCAGTCATAGTGTTGTGTTTATATAGTTGATATAATAGAGTGATTTACTGCCAGACTTTCTAGTCCAGTGTAGTTGAACTGAGCCAGCCATAGTGTTGTGTTTATATAGTAGATATAATAGAGTGATGTACTGCCAGACTTTCTAGTCCAGTGTAGCTGAACTGAGCCAGTCATAGTGTTGTGTTGTATATAGTAGATATAATAGAGTGATTTACTGTCAGACTTTCTAGTCCAGTGTAGCTGAACTGAGCCAGTCATACTGTTGTGTTTATATAGTAGATATAATAGAGTGATTTACTGTCAGACTTTCTAGTCCAGTGTAGCTGAACTGAGCCAGCCATAGTGTTGTGTTTATATATTAGATATAATAGAGTGATGTACTGCCAGACTTTCTAGTCCAGTGTAGCTGAACTGAGCCAGTCATAGTGTTGTGTTGTATATAGTAGATATAATAGAGTGATTTACTGCCAGACTTTCTAGTCCAGTGTAGCTGAACTGAGCCATCCATAGTGTTGTGTTGTATATAATAGATATAATAGAGTGATTTACTGCCAGACTTTCTAGTCCAGTGTATTTGGACTGAGCCAGTCATAGTGTTGTGTTGTATATAGTAGATATAATAGAGTGATTTACTGCCAGACTTTCTAGTCCAGTGTAGTTGGACTGAGCCATTCATAGTGTTGTGTTGTATATAGTAGATATAATAGAGTGATTTACTGCCAGACTTTCTAGCCCAGTGTAGCTGAACTGAGCCAGCCATAGTGTTGTGTTGTATATAGTAGATATAATAGAGTGATTTACTGCCAAACTTTCTAGTCCAGTGTAGTTGGACTGAGCCAGTCATAGTGTTGTGTTGTATATAGTAGATATAATAGAGTGATTTACTGTCAGACATTCTAGCCCAGTGTAGCTGGACTGAGCCATCCTAAGTGTTGTGTTGTATATAGTAGATATAATAGAGTGATTTACTGCCAGACTTTTTAGTCCAGTGTAGTTGGACTGAGCCAGTCATAGTGTTGTGTTGTATATAGTAGATATAATAGAGTGATTTACTGTCAGACATTCTAACCCAGTGTAGCTGGACTGAGCCATCCTTAGTGTTGTGTTTATATAGTTGATATAATAGAGTGAATTACTGCCAGACTTTCTGGTCCAGTGTGGTTGGACTGAGCCATCCATAGTGTTGTGTTTATATAGTAGATATAATAGAGTGATTTACTGCCAGACTTTCTAGTCCAGTGTGGTTGGACTGAACCATCCATAGTGTTGTGTTTATATAGTAGATATAATAGAGTGATTTACTGCCAGACTTTCTAGTCCAGTGTAGTTGGACTGAGCCAGCCATAGTGTTGTGTTGTATATAGTAGATATAATAGAGTGATTTACTGCCAGACTTTCTAGTCCAGTGTAGCTGGACTGAGCCAGTCGTTGTGTTGTGTTGTATATAGTAGGTATAATAGAGTGATTTACTGTCAGACTTTCTTATCCATACCCTTAAGCCTGATGGTAGAGAACTTACTTATCAATTATCATCAGGAGAGGTTGTGTTCAATCCTCAGCAGGTACACTCAAAGTGGATTTTTTCTGGTGTTTCCTCCCTTCTGTTACAATATTTTGGTCCATCATATTAAAGATTATTAAACACATTAATGCTTTATAAATCAAACCAACACTTATTTGACCTTGAAATTTATTGGTCAATCCCCTTTGCCTCAAGCATAGATCTACCATGAATAGACATGTAGACCAACCAAACTGAAGAGTAGATCCAATAAAAAGATATTAACAAGTCTCAAAATGATTTTAATAAAACCTTAATCACATAGTTATCAAAGTGATATGATTTAACATACCTATTACACTGATAATCAACCCATTTAGAATTACACCCCATTTTTGAAAACATGTAAACCCATTTCAGGGATACAACCACTCTATGATACAATAGTCAACCCATTTCAGGGATACATCCAAACTAAGGATACAATAGTCAACCCATTTCAAAGATGTATCTACCCTAATGATACAATAGTCAACCCATTACAGGGATACATCTACCCTTATGATACATCAGTCAACCCATTTTAGGGATACATCCACCCTTATGATACAACTGTCAACCCAATTCAGAGATGTATCTACCCTTATGATACAACAGTCAACCCATTTCAGTGATACATCCACACTTATCTGATACAATAGTCACCCCTTTTCAGGAATACAACCACCCTTATGACACAACAGTCAGCCAATTTCAGAGATACATCCACCCTTATGACACAACAGTCAACCCATTACAGGGATACATCCACCCTTATGACACAACAGTCAACCAATTTCAGGGATGTATCCACCCTTATGATACCACAGTCAACCAATTTCAGGGATATATCCACCCTTATGACACAACAGTCAACCAATTTCAGGGATGTATCCACCCTTATGATACCACAGTCAACCAATTTCAGGGATATATCCACCTTTATGACACAACAGTCAACCCATTTCAGGGATACATCCACCCTTATGATACAATAGTCAACCCATTTCAGAGATGTATCTACCCTTATGATACAACAGTCAACCCATTTCAGGGATACATCCACCCTTATGATACAATAGTCAACAACTTTCAGAGATGCATCCACCCTTATCTGTTTCAACAGTCAACCCGTTACAGGGATACATCCACCCTTATGACACAACAGTCAGCCAATTTCAGAGATACATCCACCCTTATGACACAACAGTCAACCAATTTCAGGGATGTATCCACCCTTATGATACAAAAGTCAACCAATTTCAGGGATATATCCACCTTTATGACACAACAGTCAACCCATTTCAGGGATGTATCTACGCTTATGACACAACAGTCAACCCATTACAGGGATACATCCACCCTTATGATATAATAGTCAACCCATTTCAGAGATGTATCTACCCTTATGATACAACAGTCAACCAATTTCAGGGATACATCCACCCTTATGATACAACAGTCAACCTATTTCAGGGATGTATCAACCCTTAGGATACAATAGTCAACCCATTTCAGAGATGTATCTACCCTTATGATACAATAGCCAACCCATTTCAGAGATGTATCTACCCTTATGATACAATAGTCAACCCATTTCAGAATTGTATCCACCCTTATGATACAATAGTCAACAAATTTCAGAGATGTATCTACCCTTATGATACAATAGCCAACCCATTTAAGAGATACATCCACCCTTATGACACAACAGTCAACCAATTTCAGGGATGTATCCACCCTTATGATACAAAAGTCAACCAATTTCAGGGATATATCAACCTTTATGACACAACAGTCAACCCATTTCAGGGATGTATCTACGCTTATGACACAACAGTCAACCCATTACAGGGATACATCCACCCTTATGATACAATAGTCAACCCATTTCAGAGATGTATCTACCCTTATGATACAATAGTCAACCCATTTCAGGGATACATCCACCCTTATGATACAATAATCAACAAATTTCAGAGATGCATCCACCCTTATCTGATACAACAGTCAACCCATTACAGGGATACATCCACCCTTATGATACAATAGTCAACCCATTTCGGGGATACATTCACCCTTAAGATATAAAAATCAACCCATTTCAGGGATACATCCACCCTTATGATACAATAGTCAACCCATTTCAGGGATGTATCCACCCTTATGATACAACAGTCAACCTATTTCAGAGATGTATCTACCCTTTTGATACAATAGTCAACCTATTTCAGAGATGTATCTACCCTTATGATACAACAGTCAACCCATTACAGAATTGTATCCACCCTTATGATACAACAGTCAACCAATTTCAGGGATGTATCTACCCTTATGATACAATAGTCAACCCATTTCAGAATTGTATCCACCCTTAGGATATAATTGTCAACCCATTTCAGAGATGTATCTACCCTTATGATACAATAGTCAACCCATTTCAGAGATACATCCACCCTTATGACACAACAGTCAACCCATTACAGGGATGTGATGTTTCCACCCTTAGGATACAACAGTCAACCAATTTCAGAGATGTATTCACCCTTTTGATACAACAGTCAACCAATTTTTGGGATATATCCAACCTTATGATACAATAGTCAACCCATTTCAAAGATGTATCAACCCTTATGATACAATAGTCAACCCATTTCAGAATTGTATCCACCCTTATGATACAACAGTCAACCAATTTCAGGGATGTTAATCTACCCTTATGATACAATAGTCAACCCATTTAAGAGATACATCCACCCTTATGATACAATAGTCAACCCATTTCAGAATTGTATCCACCCTTAGGATATAATTG
This sequence comes from Tegillarca granosa, assembly GCA_029721355.1. NCBI lineage: Eukaryota > Metazoa > Mollusca > Bivalvia > Arcoida > Arcidae > Tegillarca > Tegillarca granosa. The sequence continues at coordinate 41,793,868 of CM056602.1, forward strand.
TCAACCCATTTCAGAGATGTATCTACCCTTATGATACAACAGTCAACCCATTTCAGGGATACATCCACCCTTATGATACAATAGTCAACAACTTTCAGAGATGCATCCACCCTTATCTGTTTCAACAGTCAACCCGTTACAGGGATACATCCACCCTTATGACACAACAGTCAGCCAATTTCAGAGATACATCCACCCTTATGACACAACAGTCAACCAATTTCAGGGATGTATCCACCCTTATGATACAAAAGTCAACCAATTTCAGGGATATATCCACCTTTATGACACAACAGTCAACCCATTTCAGGGATGTATCTACGCTTATGACACAACAGTCAACCCATTACAGGGATACATCCACCCTTATGATATAATAGTCAACCCATTTCAGAGATGTATCTACCCTTATGATACAACAGTCAACCCATTTCAGGGATACATCCACCCTTATGATACAACAGTCAACCTATTTCAGGGATGTATCAACCCTTAGGATACAATAGTCAACCCATTTCAGAGATGTATCTACCCTTATGATACAATAGCCAACCCATTTCAGAGATGTATCTACCCTTATGATACAATAGTCAACCCATTTCAGAATTGTATCCACCCTTATGACACAACAGTCAACCAATTTCAGGGATGTATCCACCCTTATGATACAAAAGTCAACCAATTTCAGGGATATATCAACCTTTATGACACAACAGTCAACCCATTTCAGGGATGTATCTACGCTTATGACACAACAGTCAACCCATTACAGGGATACATCCACCCTTATGATACAATAGTCAACCCATTTCAGAGATGTATCTACCCTTATGATACAATAGTCAACCCATTTCAGGGATACATCCACCCTTATGATACAATAATCAACAAATTTCAGAGATGCATCCACCCTTATCTGATACAACAGTCAACCCGTTACAGGGATACATCCACCCTTATGATACAATAGTCAACCCATTTCGGGGATACATTCACCCTTAAGATATAAAAATCAACCCATTTCAGGGATACATCCACCCTTATGATACAACAGTCAACCTATTTCAGAGATGTATCTACCCTTTTGATACAATAGTCAACCTATTTCAGAGATGTATCTACCCTTATGATACAACAGTCAACCCATTACAGAATTGTATCCACCCTTATGATACAACAGTCAACCAATTTCAGGGATGTATCTACCCTTATGATACAATAGTCAACCCATTTAAGAGATACATCCACCCTTATGATACAATAGTCAACCATTTCAGAATTGTATCCACCCTTAGGATATAATTGTCAACCCATTTCAGAGATGTATCTACCCTTATGATACAATAGTCAACCCATTTCAGAGATACATCCACCCTTATGACACAACAGTCAACCCGTTACAGGGATGTGATGTTTCCACCCTAATGATACAACAGTCAACCAATTTCAGGGATGTATTCACCCTTATGATACAACAGTCAACCAATTTTTGGGATATATCCAACCTTATGATACAATAGTCAACCCATTTCAGAGATACATCCACCCTTATGACACAACAGTCAACCCATTACAGGGATGTATCCACCCTTATGATACAACAGTCAACCTATTTCAGGGATGTATCCACCCTTATGATACAACAGTCAACCCATTTCAGAGATACATCCACCCTTATGTGGTACATAGGTCAGAAGTTTGATAATCTAACCTGATCAAACTCTTCAGAATTTGAAAGAAAGGACTACCCCTATCAAATATATAATTCAACAAATTTTAATTATTTTTTTAACTTTGATTGATTTAAAGGATCAATATTTTGAAAAATGGATTCATCTTGGACTGATATGTTGGTCAACAATATATGTATACTGAAGTAACCTTAGACCTACCCCACACACTGGTATTTATTCCACCACGACTGACACAAGTGTCAACCATGTACTGAATGCTAGGTCTTTCTACTTCAAAACCAACGTCCATATTTAAAGCTACTTAATTAATTTCAGTAATATAAAAAATGCCTTTAGTGAATGGAAAACAGGTTTTATTTGGTCTCCAAATTCCCATCTATTGTCTTTGAACTGTATATTACTTAACACAATAGTTGACAATATGTAAGTTTATTTGGTAAGGGTACAAAATAAATTATTTCACTTTGGGAAAATTCAACTTTGAGAATTTTAACATAATTTTGCATAATGGAATAGCTTTATAAGGTAGATTAAGTTACTTTCAGCAATCATTCAATCTATTTTTCTCATTTCAATTATGTCATCACATCTATTTATAATTTATTTATTTGTTTTATTTATTCATGTCTACAATTTTGACTGGGTCAGATCTATTTTATGATGTAGAAAAGATATGTGTGTGTATATATATGTGACTAACCAGTAAAACATTAAACTTATTTACTCAAGTGTGACAGTTTCAATAAGCCATCAAATAATCTTAAAAAAAAATTAACGCATGACATGATTTGTCTTGACATGACACTATAATATATAACTACTTTATTTAACAATACATGCGCGTGCTAATTACAACATATTAAATATACATTGTATAATTATATTTGACCGATTTTATAAGTTCCTATTTTGTCTTACGTGGTTAGTTACAGATATTGACACATGCATCCTTAAAAATACCGCGAAATAAACTCACCAGCGACTGTCCAATTCTGTTAATTAATGACGGCATTTTCTACTTTCGTTTTCTCCATTCAGATTTTGATACTAACAGTTAAGCGAATTGACAAACCTTTTTGAATCACATAATACCGTATACTAATTACATGACATCCATTTTTAACCCGTGGCTGTTTACAAACTTTAAAACTGTCGTCACACCTGGATAAGTTCGTTATTATAAAAGTTTGTATGTAGATAACGAAATAATCACGAGAAGTACCGATAGTACCGGTGTCGATGCAACTGATAAAACGGGATAATTAATTCCGGTAAAAATACGTACAATGTTTAGCTTTCTGAACCAACCAAGAACAATACATCGATACAGTGATCAGTATGAAAACAAGAAACACACACACACACACACGTATATTTATATACATTAACTTTTATTTATTTTATTTATTTATTTATTAGGTCCTTAGATTCAACTGAATCTGTGACCATAAAACAACTATATACATATACAAACATAAAACAGTATTGTTATAAACTTTCATAACTATGATATTTATAAAAAATAAAATACAAGTCAAAACTAAGAGTCCTCTGTCCTCAGTTCTAAAGACTGTTTTATAAAGGAACCTACTATTTTAACTTGGTTGGGTGTTGATGGGTAATGATTTTGTTTATATCAGAGTAATGTATAAATTCAGCATTTTCTATAATGAGAGATTCAATTAATTTGTTTCTTGGTATAATATTAAGTTTACAATGAAGGAAAAAATCATGGATCTCATCATCAAGAATATTACAATATTTACAAAGTCTTTCTTCTCTGGGAGTTTTCTTGTATCGTCCAATTTCAATTTCTAGGGTGTGATCACTAATTCTAAATTTTGTTAAAAGTCTACGAAATTCAAAATTTGGAAAAGATAAATAAAATTCTTTATTTAAATGTTTCTTTAAGTTTTGGTATAATTGTAATTTGTTATTATGATTTAAGTTTTCAATTTTATTCTTGAGTAATTTTTCATATTTATTTTTGAATTCGTTTTTTAATATAGATTTCAATGAAATTAGATCTTTTTTTGTTTTACATGTATAAACATTATTTATATCCAGATCCGACATTATGTCCTTTGCATAAGTGTGCCAAGAGTATATACCTTTTGCGTCTAAATCTTGACTTAATAAAATGATTCTTTTAACAGAGGATTGATATCATTCATGCTCGGTCTTGCTAAGTATAAAACTGTTTGTTGTTTAATAAAATATTCAATGGGCAACCTACCTAATTCAGACCTAATAGCAAAATTGTAGCTTTTTTTTAGTACCAAGTACAAATTTGCAAAATTTTAGGTGAACTTTTTCAAATGGTGTTTTATCAATAAAAGAAAAATAGTCAACTTGCTGTTTTTTTGTTTTGTTTTTTTTTTTTTTGTATTGGCTCTTTGTTTAGCTCTATACAGAGATAAGTATGTATCCATAAAGGTTATTTCAGAATTGTAGGTAAGTACTGGTTTCACTAAGGAATCAAATAAATTACAAGAAATCTCAATAGGAAGATTACCAAGGGAAGAAGTTAAAGAATGTATAGAAAAAAGTATTTTGTTTCCTTTTTTGGACAATTCATGTGAACTATGTTTTAGATCACCATTACATTTAATTGTGGTTCCAAGAAATTTGTATTCTGTTACATTTTCTAATTCTTGATCACTAAATTTTACTTTTAATTTGGATCCTTTTTGTAATTTCTGAAACACCATTGTTTTAGTTTTTGTTGTATTTAAAGTAAGCTGCCAGTTTTTACAATATTTATATAAATTATTTATACTATTCTGTAGACCATCTTCACTTTCTGATAAAATAAGTAGGTCATCTGCAAAAAACAAACTTCCAAGTTTCGATTGCAACAAGGAGACTGGAGATGATTCTTCTTTCAAAAAAATGGGGGACATATCATTTATATATATATTGAATAAAGTAGGGCTCATTGAATCCCCCTGTCGCACTCCTCGAGTTATTTTGAAATAGTCAGAATGTTTATTATTATGTTTTAATGCAGATTCAGTCAATTCTAACTGTCTTTTAATGATTTCATAAAAATGTTTTCCCACCCCATTTTGAATAATTTTAAATAGTAACCCCTCCCTCCAAACCGAATCAAAGGCTTTTTGTAGATCAACAAAGCATGCATAAATTTTTTTTATTATTTTGATGGAGATATTTATTTATAAGAGATTTTAGAATAAACAGGCTGTCTGTAGTTCTGTGGTTTTCTCTAAAGCCAAACTGGGAAGAGGAATATTTATTTTCCATTATTTTTAGCAGTCGTCTGTTCAGAACTGCATTAAAAATTTTAGAAATACAGCTCGTTAAAGAAACCCCTCGATAATTATTTGGATTTGTTTTATCACCTGATTTATGAAAAGGTATTATAAAGGAACGTTTCCAGTCTGAAGGAAATAATTAACAAATAAATAACTTGGCTGTTTAGCCCGAAACACTGACATATAACTGACGTTATATTGTTATTTTAACATGAACAAACTATTTAGTACCAAAATTGATTCTATCTATATCTAAATAAGCGGACCTCGTCTTTGTTTCACTTTCTTTCATGTAATTTGTAAGAAAATAAGTTTGACTAAAAGTAAAAAAAGGGTTATACTACTACTACTACTACTACTACTACTACTACTAATAATAATAATAATAATGATGATGATGATGATGATGATGATGATCATCATCATCATCATCATCATCATCATCATCATCATCCCTTTTTTATTACTATCATCATCATCATTAGCATTATATTATCATCATCACAATTACCATCATCATCATCATCATCACCATCATCATCATCATCATTATTATCATTATTATTATTTAACTAAACTACATTAATAATATAACGTTTTCTCCAAAGTTTCTCTATCAGTAGTTGTACTGAAGTTGATTGACATACTAGTATTTTTTCTGCACAGATATCTACTTTCTGTAGAATATATATATATATATATATATATATATATATATATATATATATATATATATATATAAAACGATTAATCGATTTATAATTTTACCTAATTTGATTTTATCAGGAAACGTATATATAACTCGGTAGGTCCCTGATTTTATTAATTAAAATATATATTTAAAAATTATTATCTTATTTTTATTCCTAACGTTTCTTCTGTCATTCATAAAAAATAAACTATAGGTTTTACTTAATAAAGAGGAAAAATGAACGCTGGGGACACACATGTCTTTTTAAATATACGTGTACATGTATTTTAATCAGAGACGTGTGGCAGTCTTGTATGAGGTGCCGTTTTACTATTTATTCAGTATTTTGTGATATCACTAATTCTATTTTTTGATATCACTAATTCGAATTAGTGATAACACTAATTCAACTTGATTTATTGATATCACTAATTCGAATTATTGATATCACTAATTCAAATTATTGATATCAAAAAATAGAATTAGTGATATCACTTATTCAATTTGATTTAGTGATATCAATAAATCGAATTAGTGATATCGATAATTCATTGACGAGAAACGAAAATAAGGAGTCCTCCCTTAAAAGTAGTACTGCAGCAAATCTAAAATTAATTTTTTTTTTTTTTTTGAGAGAGACGTGATTTGGCAGTCAGCTATTTACACCAAAAGATGTAAAAAAAAAAAAAAAAAAAAAAAAAAAAAAAAAAAAAAATAACCAAATGCGGGTGTTCTGTTTTTATAGTTATTTTTCTTAGATATATTTTTATATAACAAAATTATAGATCTATAATTACCCAAAAGTGATCGATAATACGAGCTCAAAATTCACAGTTAAATCATAGCTTTACTACGTAATATTGAGTTTAAATTAAAAAAAACTTTCTTTATAAAGGAGATGACACTTTGTCTTATATTTTTACTACATAAAATGCACCCAAAGTAACAAGATATTAAATAAAATGTTGATACAACAAATCTAACGATGCGCAATAAATTTTAAGGGAGCGTTCATTGTGCTATGCTTTTGGATATCAATAAATCAGTTTGATTTAGTGATGTCAATAAATCGAATTTTTGATATCACTAATTCGAATTAATGATATCACTAAATCATATTAGTGATATCACTAAATAAAAATGAATTAGTGATATCACTAAATCAAATTAGTGATATCACTAAATCGAATTAGTGATATCAAAAAATCAAATTATGGATATCAAAAAATCTAATAAGTGATATCACTAAATATTTTGTGATATCACTAATTCGATTTAGTGATATCACTAATTCGATTTAGTGATATCACTAATTAATTATTGATATCACAAAATACTGAATAAATAGTAAAACGGCACCTCATAGTCTTGATTTATTTAAATCCACCCTCCAATGCTATCGTGCCACCACAACAAAAGTTTTGAATCGCCATATCTACGAAGGTTTATATATGCCCGGATGACAAGCGATTTTAATGGAATAAAAATCCAAGGTATCAAACTTTGTTCTTACCGGTATCAAACTTTGTTATTACTGGTTTAAAATTTCACTTTCATATATATTTTTTATATTATTAAAAAAAAAAAAAACAATTATTCGGATTTCATTTGAGGCATTTCAATCGTCGATAAAGTGCTTTAATATGCATTTAGCTACTGAACTTTACAATGCGGTATTAGTTGCATGGAAGATTTTGAGAGCGTCCCTAAGTCAATTTTTGAAGTTTCGTATTGCATATCATGTACAAATAATTGACTTAGATTGGATTCTTAGATATTACTATATCAAATAACTTTATCGGATTAAGAAATAATAAAAGATCATTTAAAATGATAAAATTGTAAATACGAATAAAAATTTGCTTTTAACTTTACTCAAGCATGCGCACTTTTCCTTAGCGCGGCAAAACAAAAATGGCCGATTGCACATATCTGAAGTGAACTTTTATTAAATAGATGTTATTGTAACCTAAAATGACTAGTCGAGTTTCAAACGATGCAGGTGCTTCTACTGCACTTTTGAAGAAACTTTGTTGTAAAGTCACTGGAATTCCAGACGGTAAGTATAGAATGAAAACAAATGTCTGCAGGTGTCTGTTTTCGGTTGATAATTTCACCAGGACCAGGGAGGCATGGGCCCGTGCTCGGGTTGCGACCCCTGTTGACATCTCCAAACCTCCCTGGTTTCCCTGTCTGGGATATTTAGTCCTTTGGGGAATTAACTCAATGTTTTTGCTTCACATATCAACTCAACAAATTTGTCCTTTAAGTTTTCATTTATTTAATTCACATCACTAATATATATATATATTCATATAAATTCTGCAATTCTAAACTTTTAAGTCACCATATATATCCATTCTAGTCTCTCTTTAATGGGTCTACCCTCTAATGGGTCAACTCTCTCATGAGTCTACCCTCTCTCTCTCATTCCAAAATAAAACATAAGTATATATAAAAATAAAAAACAATAAAAGTAAATGTCATTGGACAATTAATCTAGACCAATCAAAATGAATTGAATTAATTTCAAGAAAAGGAATAAAGATATAATTAATGTGCTAAAATCTGTTATATCACAAAGGCCAAGACTATATAATTAACTAGCAATTAAGCAGGAAATCCCCACAGGTAAATCAACATAAAGGGGTTTAATTTTATCCCCAGGTGTGATGGCCACTTAAGGGCTAATGATGAATTATCCCTCAAGGGCTAATGGGGGATTATCCCTCAGGTCTTGCCATTAGTGAAGTAAAGGATATTTGGTTTCTTAGAGTAACTAATTGACACCTGGTCCTGAAATTATTTATTGTCTAAAATACTTGCTGTATTTTGAAAGAATTAAAAAAATAAGATTTAACATGTTTTTAAGAGAAATTAAATAGTAAAATAAAATAAAAACAAAAATTATACAAAAATTATTTGTCAGGATTAGACATGATATTTTATCCTGTGATAATAACTTGAAAGTTTTTAAGATAAAGTTACTGTATGTTTCTGGCTGCTTTAGACACGATTTCTAATCAAGTTTGAAAATTAATTGCGTTTCTTGTAAACATTGTGGTGACATGCATTTTGGCTTAACCGATGAACATCAAAGTACATAGGGGGCCACATCTCGGCTGAAAATGTAATATACAACTTTTTAATAACCAGGGCTCTACAATAACGTTTGTCCGCCTGTCCAACAGTGAACACCAGTATTTTTTTGCATAGAATAAGCCCAAGTGTTGTTATTAAGTATGAAAGGACTGGAAAAGTGGTTCATGGTTTCGTGTTTATTGTTTGTCATAATTAACAGTGCTTTAAAATGTAGGTACGCCTGTGTTAATCTAGACCTGAAATACATGGCTCAGAACGGCTTTTTTATAATACTGATGTTGCCGTTTCGGAGCCATGATGCCATCCTATATAAAAACGGGAAATTACATTGACCTACATGCAGGTTATAATATTCTCATTGCCTTACCAGAAACATTAATGAATCGATCCACGATGTTTATTCAACCAAGTTAGTAAAAATATCCAAGTTTTAAATCCATTTGTATAAGCTACCAGCGCAAACATTTTTTGCAGGTCGCCATGTTTAAAATATGAATTACTAGGCTTCGGGCATGTGCGAAAATGAGGTATTTTCAATCAAATGGCTTAAATTGCAATAATTGTGAACATATTTTAATTTTATTGGAAGTTGGTGTCAAATCCAGGTTAAAAAGTCATTGACCAGATTGCTTAAACAAATAAGTACTCGATGTCCCGTTGAAAAATATAATTGCACGCATGTGCGAAGCCTAGTAATACATATTTTAAACATGGCGACCTGCAAAAAATATTTGTGCCGGTAGCTTATTCAAATATTTTTACTAACTTGGTTGAATAAACATGGCGGATCGATTCATTAATGTTTTTGGTAAGGCAATATATAATGAGATCGTTCAGACACCCGTAAATCCTGTGATTATGAGAAATTTATAACCTGCATGTAGGTCAATGTAATTTCCCCTGTATTTATATAGGATGGCATCATGGCTCCGAAACGGCAACATCAGTATTATAAAAAAAAAGCCGTTCGGAGCCATGTATTTCAGGTCTAGTGTTAATCTTGCATAATTTTTAAAAATGACGCATGAAAATTGCACTCAGTGCATTCTTGTGGGCACACTAAAATATGAACGATAATAGATTCTTAAACACGCATTCTTTTGATCATCCTAAAAAAATCAGCAGTGATTTTGCTATGGTTTTTAAAAACTACCTTCTACCTTTCAGATTCGGAAAAGTTGGACCCTTTTTATGTCACATATTACAAATTTTGAAATTCATTGCAAAGAGCTTATATTGTGACAATATCTAACATTTTTTGTCTGTCAGAACAGTTTTGGACAACTGGATTTAACTTAAACTTTTTGATTGTGTTATTGTTGCCTTTTGGGGAATTTTAGTTGTCAAATTGGGAAATTTTAGTCTAATTTCTCAAGGGGGAAACTACCTTTATTCTGTAGTAATTTTAGGCAAACAAAACCTCTGATCAGACAACGGAAACAGGAAGTGTCTGTAAAAATTATTGTAACTAGGAATACCTCTGATTTTACGGTAGTTGTAAAACAAAAATAAAAATGTCAAAAAGGAAGTGAAGTAGCATCCTCTCGTTTTTGCTCATAAAGACATATAATTTAAGACATATTAAAAAAAATTAAACATCCACTAGAGTCATTGTTTATTTATTGTAAACATTTGTGAGAGCTGTCACATGGTCGCTCAGCTTCAGACATGTTAATGTCATCTGCTGAATGTAACGTTATGTTACATTGATGATAGACAATGTTTGTGACAACATTTTGTATAAACGTAAATTATAGTTTATGTTTTTAATTCTTTGTTTAATAATAATAAATCAAAATGTGGACCTCGCTGAAACTTAAGGCGTCATTGCTCATGGTCGCATGGATACTGGGATAATTACCTACACATGGCGATGCTGTAATTTCAAGTCTATTCATAGACTGAAGGAAAACATGTAATATAACCTCAAAATTAAATTCTGTACTTTTTTGTAACAAAAAGTTATTGGCCCCTAACTTTAAAAATGGGCCACTCATTTCTGCACAGAATGGGCCCCTGGTTTTTCAAAAACAATCTGAAGCACTGTAATTAGCTAGATGTAATAAGTACTATATAGAAATCACTGTGCTTTTGAAAGTGAAATTTGTTTAATTTTGATTGAAAATAAAGAATCTTTATTTACGTTTGATATTACTCACTTTGATTTAGTCTGATAGATAATCTGTACGGTTTTATTTTTTTTACCTTATTTTTATTTTTCAGAATCAATTCTCCCAATATTACAGAATTCTTTGAGGATAATAGGGAGGTATGCATATAAACACAGGGCTCAACAATAACGTTTGTCCGATTGTCCGGTAACAGTTCATTTTGCTGTCAGACAAGTGAAAATGGTATTGCACTTGTCCAATGGGACAAGTAAAAAATCTGGAAATTTCTACTTTCTTTTGTAGTTTAGAAAATGAAATCGGCACATAGACTGGTTTCCTCTTCATTGAAAACAAACGACAACTTCAGTGTACTTCCGGATGTTTTTTTAGTCTGAATCAAGGTTACGTTTGTTAGTATTCCTACTCAATACTGCACGTTACAAGCATTCGTTTACAAATACACACATGTGTTGTCAGTCTGAGTGGTTGAAATGGATTTGTCAAAGTTTGGTTTTGTCATCGCAAATAAAAAACAAAAAAACCGAGGAAGATAAAAAAGCGCTTAAAAAACGATACGAAAAAAGTGTGAAGAAAGTTTATTTAAAGTTGGTTGAAAGAGTTTCGGGCCTAAATGATGGAAATGAAACAACATTTATTGTTTTGCAGTATATTGTAGGGAAAATGGCAATATAGCTGAAAATTAACTTAAATGAAAAGATTAACTCAGACTCAATAAACATAATTTGGACAAGTAGAATTTTCATTCGGACAAGTAAAATCTCTATCTACCTGTCTGAATGGACAAGTGTGTAAAAAAGTTATAGTCTAGCCCTGAAACATTGAGACAAATGATAGTTAAATCTCTGCACATTGGCCTAGGGCCACATGTAGACCTAAAACCCTATCAATTTAGATAGTTATAACTGTATGAAATTTTTATTACTGGTAGCTGTTTGAGTAGTCATCATTCTCTAAAGATTATGTTAAAGTGCATTGATTTATCACCAACATTCATTAACTTTTTTTACCTTAATAAAGAGGTTTTAAAGGGAAACAATCAGTAAATATTTATGTCACAATGATATGTTGTATAACTTGACTCTGTTAAATCTTGTGTGTTGCCTTTAGACCGTTTCCTTTGAGATTAGCTTGACTGATATTTTGATTAATTATTTTCTGCTGTATAATGTGGTATCAGAACTACAATAAAATCATATCTCAGTCTTGTTTCTATAATTGTAAACAAAATATTTGATCATTTTTCATTCAAAGAAGCTTACTGGCAGTAATATTTTGTTATTTTGGATTACCTGTATAAAGTAAATGACCTTATAGATGACCCTATCCTTGATGGAATAGATGACCCTATCCTTGATGGAATAGATGTGTAGGTAAGTAAGGCTTCTGACGGCTCTTGTTATAATTAAATATGATAGATATTTTAACTTATTTTGATTTATAAAATGTCTTGAAATTGCAGTAGTTATGCTTCACCAGATGAAAGTGATGAGTTTCAGGTGGCAGAGAAAATCAAACGTAGATGTAAGTTATATTATTTAGGATTGTTAGTCTAAATACTTGTAAATTGGTGTAAAAAACTGCTCACATTTATAGATGATTCACAAAAAAATCTGAAATTTATTTTCTGGATTCATAAACTAAATTATGTACATGAATAGGATCAAATGGTAAAACATGTTTGACTTGAAGTGAATCAAGTACAACACCATATATCTTATAACCTTTACAGTATTAAAGTTAATTTCTTCAGTTTTATATTAGAATTTGTATGACTTCTTTTCCCCTATCACCAGCTTATTAAATTCTATGTAAAGTTAATGTTTGAGAGAAAAATGTTGTTCAAAGAAATGTTCAAAATGGTTTAATTTTTGTCATTTTTGATTTTTTTTTCAGTTGAAATTATTTAAGTAGAGGGTAAAAATGAAAGTGCTTCTTGATTTTACCTTTAAAATTTACACTTAAAATTTTCCAAATTAAATTGAGCCAGTACTGGACGGGATTGTGATAGCCTTGTACCTTTCGTGATAACCTTGTACCTTTTATAGGCATCACACATTTCACACATAATGTTTGTTTATCTTATTTAAGAACTTGTAGAAACTAAATATTAGATATTTACATCTCTCTCTCTCTCTCTCTCTCTCTCTCTCTCTCTCTCTCTCTCTCTGGTAAATTTTTTGAAGAAATTGGTTTATTTATTTCAGTGGTGCGTAAAGGTAAAGAGAAAGATGCAGCAATCTTCTCAGAACTTCACAGGAAACTACAAGCACAGGTTTGTACAAAATGAAAATAAACAGTGTACATGTAGGAAGTTGTGAGGAAATAGTTCAATAAAAACTAAGTGGTTATTTTAAAGACAGACTTTCAAACAACAAGGAAATTCTTAGGTTATACACCATAGTGATATAATATGGCTTTCAAGATTTGGTAGCTTAGATGAACTTTCACTAGAAGGCAGTTTCAATGAAAATGTGGCTAAAATTACAAATATTCATAAAAATTCCGGAAATTAGCCGAAAAATCACCGAAAATGTAATTTTCACTGCTTTTTCCGAGAAAAAATGAATATTAGTGTAATTTTGGCAAAAAAAAATGAATATTCGTAATGAGCTTTGCATATCCGTAATGAGGTTGTAATTTTCGATAGCACAGTTACAATTTTCGGTAAATTATTTCCGACTGTAGGTAGGCGGCACGCTTTGAAGTTAGGACTACCGTAAAATGAATAAAATTTGTTTATATATATAAATCTAACATCTAAGGAGAAAATACGGAGTATATATAACACCTACGGTAAGATTGAGAATAATTCCTTGCTTTGGTAACTTGTTTGAACATCGACATACATGTAGCATGCCAGAAATCGTAACCAATGAACATGTGACCGATGATCATATTTGAATTTCATTTTATTCCTTCATATATTTACCGGTAACTGATATTTCAATGATAGATCTACATTAGAATATTTAAATAAAACATCAAATGAAAACAGTTTTGTTATTTTTGTCTATAAAAATACAAATTCAAGAAATCAATCCAAGGCTTCTAAAACCGCATCAATTTTAATCTGCAAACTTTACGTCAGTTCCGAGTCACGTTGGCAGGTAACCAGGTGCTTAACCTGAAAATTTAGTCAAGTGATCAGACTGCAAATCTACTTTTTATAAGAGAGGAAGGGGAACTAAACCGTCCTATTAATTGACCTTTTTTACGTTAAATAAAATAATGTAAATACATGTACTTTCAGAAAAAAAAATGATGCAAGTGTATATAATTTTAAGGCTTGAAAAAATAAATCCCACTGAATTACAAGATCGTTATGACAGCGAGCACTAAATAGCCAAGTTTTGTCGTCCGTGTATATTCTGAATAACTAGCGTTTTAATATTTTTTCACTGAAAACTTCATTTTAGTATTTAAAAAAAAATTATTTATTGTATTATATTCAAACTCTTCACTGAAAATAATGAAAGATAGATTGGAAGAAAATGTTACAAACGTGATCGCGGACTTTTTATTTTTATTTATTTATTTAGATCTATTTATTTATTTATTTGTTTATTTGTTTATTTTATTTTATTTTATTTTATTTTATTTTATTTTATTATTTTATTTTATTTTATTTTATTTATTTTATTATTTTATTTTATTTATTTTATTTTATTTTATTTTATTTTATTTTTTTTATTTTATTTAATTTTATTTTATTTTATTATTTTATTTTATTATTTTATTTTATTTTATTTTATTTTATTTTATTTTATTTTATTTTATTTTTTATTTTTTTTTTTTTTATTTTATTTTATTTTATTATTTTATTTTATTTTATTTTATTATTTATTTTGACACCATTACTAAAATTTCATATTTTTTTAGTTATCTGTTTGAATTAATGAATGGAAATCCAAAGTCGATTCGCAGCGATCTAAAAATAGGATTAATTTTTAATCTTCACAAAGCAAAGTACTTCTCCCATCCCAAACAAAATGTTTTATTGATATTAATAATCTGTGTATAAAGTACTACTTGTCCCGTTTTAATTTGCTACCTGGTCACGACTGCAGACATGATTTGAAAACCTCTCAAGGTGTGATGATAAGCATATTACAAGTGATTAAGAATATGCATCCTACTAATTAGCGTTTCCGTTTACGATCTCATCAGTTAATTAGTTTGTCAGTAACGACTGACCATTCTTTATTTTGTTCCTCTGTAATCACTGTTTCTTCTTATAATCCAAGGCAAATATTATTAAAGACAAATAAAAATAAATAAATAAATAAATAAATAACAGTTAAAGAAAAAAGAAGAAAAGAAAAAGAAAGAAAGAAAAAACGGGACAGATTCTCGGGCCTCATGGAAATGATAACCATTCTAATTATACCTGACCTAGCTGTCAAAACATTTGTAAAGGTTAACTGGTAAAGGCACGTGCAGTGCCTTGAAACTCGTGGTTGTATTTTGTTTGAAGTCAAAACTTCTTGTCAAGTTATATACAAGTAATCAGAGAAAACGCTGTTTCACTTAAAATGTTTTTGGAATTAGTAAATCTACGATACAATTTTTCTTAAAACCGGGATTTATTTATATTTATGGATTAGATTTTGATACACATCTGACTAACAATTTCAGGTAAATTATATTTTTAAAAATTATCTCCTGCTTCAACTATTTTAAAAAATTACTTGAAAAAAATCTGTTAAAAATTCGTGTTTTATTACATTTTTTTTTAAATTTTCACATAATGCTTTAAAGCTGCATTAAGTTTTCCAAAGAAAAAAAATAAAACGGTGCTAATCTAATAAATGATGTTCCTAATGAACAATGTTACATTTGGTTCAACGATAAAAGCTCGAATAAATACAGAAATTACAGTAATTACCCAGCGAGATGCAGCATTTGGGATCTAATATTAGAACATGGTTACGTCATCAAAACCCGGGTCATTTAAACACAACTTTCAAAATGTTGAAATACGATAAATTAAACACAGAACTTCGTTGAATTTGTCATTTGTGACTTAGTAAGGAAAAAATAACACCATTTCAAATACATCTGGATATTAATGAAAGACAATTAATGCAATCTGTCATGTTTCACTTTCGATTCTAGGCTTTTCCGTTGAATTTGTCATTTGTGACTTAGTAAGGAAAAAATAACACCATTTCAAATACATCTGGATATTAATGAAAGACAATTAATGCAATCTGTCATGTTTCACTTTCGATTCTAGGCTTTTCCGTACATCCGTGCGCATGCTCCAAGCTCATAATTACCATCGTAGAACACTGACCAAACGGTCAGAAGATTCCATTTATTTACAGCTAAAAGAAATGAAATTTTAGAAAATGAATGTCACGGATCGTGGTTAGAAGATATCTACTTTTAAAAAAATATATTTGTAGAAAATCAAAAAAAATTTAGAAATTTGGTAAACTTAATGCAGCTTTAATCTCATGAGTTTTGTAATTTAATTATGATATAATAACGGACAAAATCGATCAACAACTAAATCAATCATCCATGTAAACATTCGTCGTATGTTCAAATTATTTATGTCTCTGAGTACCCATGAAGGATTAAATGTATTCAAATTACGTTTCAATAATCATCGCGGTAGACATTTTTTCTGCCGGTGGACGATTTTACTGTCCACCACGACAAAAATATTCTTAATCTTTTTTCTCTTTATTCGCGATGGACCGCGGTGGAAATTTAATCCCCTCTAATCGCAACCTTGTTCACCGCGGTGAAATTCACGAATCCAACGGGCTGTACTGTATGTCGATGTTCAAACAAGTTACCAAAGCAATGGGATCATTCTCAATCTTACCGTAGGCGTTATATATACTCTGTATTTTCTCCTTAGATGTTAGATTTATATATATAAACAAATTTTATTCATTTTACGGTAATCCTAATTTCAAAGCGTGCCGCCTTCCTACAGTCGGAAATAATTTACCGAAAATTGTAACTGTGCTATCGAAAATTACAACCTCATTACGGATATGCAAAGCTCATTACGAATATTCATTTTTTTTTGCCAAAATTACACTAATATTAATTTTTTCTCGGAAAAAGCAGTGAAAATTACATTTTCGGTGATTTTTCGGCTAATTTCCGGAATTTTTGTGAATATTCGTAATTTTGGCCACATTTTCGTTGAAACTGCCTTCTAGTGTTTTGTGATGGATTACCAGGGACGCTAGAGGCCCCCATAAGTTACATAAAAATTTAAATCATATTTAATAGTCTACTAGTAAAGGTGATATAATATTTATTTATGAATATGTTAACAATATTTATAAAAAATGAAAATCCTTTTGAAAAAAAATAAATAGAGGTGATTTTATTTGGGTGCTGACTTGTGTTGGGGCAGTATACTGTAAATACAGTAAAATGTTATTGTCTCAAAATTATGTAATTCACTTAAACCATTAGCATTCATGGAATAATATTTAAAATAGTTCAGCTTCAAAAATTGGTTGGTTGGTTGTAATGTTGATTAACATCACATCAGCAATTTTTCAGCTATTCATGATAGCTTATTATTTTATTACTAGTTTATTAGTTTCTTAGGATCAATCTGGGAACTGTCTTTCTGATGATGAGTGCCAGACAAGAAAGCAGTATCTCAATTCTTAGAGCTTTATGTATTGTCTGGTCCGGATTCAGAGCTTTATGTATTGTCTGGTCGGGGTTTAGAGCTTTATGTATTGTCTGGTCAGGGTTTAGAGCTTTATGTATTGTCTGGTCGGGGTTTAGAGCTTTATGTATTGTCTGGTCAGGGTTCAGAGCTTTATGTATTGTCTGGTCGGGGTTTAGAGCTTTATGTATTGTCTGGTCGGGGTTTAGAGCTTTATGTATTGTCTGGTCAGGGTTTAGAGCTTTATGTATTGTCTGGTCAGGATTCAGAGCTTTATGTATTGTCTGGTCAGGGTTTAGAGCTTTATGTATTGTCTGGTCAGGGTTTAGAGCTTTATGTATTGTCTGGTCAGGATTCAGAGCTTTATGTATTGTCTGGTCAGGATTCAGAGCTTTATGTATTGTCTGGTCAGGGTTTAGAGCTTTATGTATTGTCTGGTCAGGGTTTAGAGCTTTATGTATTGTCTGGTCAGGGTTCAGAGCTTTATGTATTGTCTGGTCAGGGTTTAGAGCTTTATGTATTGTCTGGTCGGGGTTTAGGGCTTTATGTATTGTCTGGTCGGGGTTTAGAGCTTTATGTATTGTCTGGTCGGGGTTTAGAGCTTTATGTATTGTCTGGACGGGGTTTAGAGCTTTATGTATTGTCTGGTCAGGATTCAGAGCTTTATGTATTGTCTGGTCAGGGTTCAGAGCTTTATGTATTGTCTGGTCGGGGTTCAGAGCTTTATGTATTGTCTGGTCGGGGTTTAGAGCTTTATGTATTGTCTGGTCTGGGTTCAGAGCTTTAGGTATTGTCTGGTCGGGGTTCAAACCTACATAATGATGTATATGTAATTTGTTTTGATTTTTTTCAGGGTGTGTTAAAGAACAGATGGGCAGTGTTATATTTATTGATGTCCCTGAGTGATAGTACAGGACGAAGTCGGGTCAGTTACTATTAATAAACATTACAGTATAAACAGTAGATACAGGACTTTTTATGTTAATTTATCACATGCTTTTTAGCTCACCTGACCGAAAGGTCATGTGAGCTTATGGCATGGCGCGGTGTGTGTTTGTGCATGTGTGCGTGTGTGCATGCATGCATTGTTAACACCTTTTTTCGACTTCTCCTCCAAAACTGCTGGACAGATTTCAATGATACTTGGTCAGAAGCATATATGGGCCGGTGCAATTCAGATTTGTTCATGGCATTGCCATGCCTACCAAAACTAGGTCAAGGTGACCTAGGGGTCCAAAAATCTTTAAAAATCTTCTTCTTCAAATCAATGATGGGAGAAAAAATCTGATGTGATATTTGGCTTCTCTAGGGTTTTAAACATATAGTTTGTTCATTTCGTGAAGTTTGGTCGAAAAATGGGTTACGCGTTTTTGCGTTTAATTTAAAAAATTTCGTAAAATGGTTTCAAATTGTTATAACTTGACTATTTGAACAGATATTGACATGAGGTTTTCAGTTTTGACTTTTTCTTGAAATGACCTTTAAAATAGGATCAAGGTCACAAATCAAGGTCATGACCTAATTTGTGATCTATGCAGTTATAGGCAATTTTCTTGCAAATATTAAGAGTTATATGTAATCAAAACATTGTTAAAATGTTCAGCATGACAAAATTTAAAAAGGTTCCAAGTTTCGAAACTATATGATAATCCATGTAGGAGTTGTTGCCCCTGAAATGTTATTTTTGGCTTATAAATACTAAAATTGTGCATTAGCTTGAAAACTATAATCTTTTTGTATAGGCATGTATATTAGAATATTGTAGATTTTATGACAACAATCATTTTGATAAATGGTTCAAGGTCATATGATCAAAGGTCAAGGTCACAGCTGCAAAAGAAGATTTAAATTGCTAATTATCTTGAAAACTGTTAACTTTTTGTATAGACATATATATTAGAATATTGTAGGTATTGATATGACAATCATTCTAATATATGGTTCAAGGTCATATGTTCAAAGGTCAAGGTCACAGCTGCAAAAGAAGACAAAAATTGCTAATTATCTTGAAAACTATTAACTTTTTGTATACGCATATATATTAGAATATTGTAGGTATTGTAACGATGATCATTATGATATATGGTACAAGGTCATATGACCAAAGGTCAAGGTCACAGCTGCAAAAGAAGACTTAAATTGCTAATTATCTTGAAAACTGTTAACTTTTTGTATAGGCATATATATTATAATATTGTAGGTATTGATATGACGATCATTTTGATATATGGTTCAAGGTCATAAATTGAAAGATCAAGGTCACGGCTGCAAAAGAAGACAAAAATTGCTAATTATCTTGAAAAATTTTAATTTTTTGTATAGGCATGTATATTATAATATTGTAGGTATTGATATGATGATCATTTTGATATATGGTTCAAGGTCATGTGTTCAAAGGTCAAGGTCACTGCTGCAAAAGAAGACATAAATTGCGAATTATCTTGAAAACTATTACCTTTTTGTATAGGCAGGCATATTAGAATATTGTAGGTATTGTGACAAAGATCCTTTTGATATATGGTTCAAGGTCATATGTTGAAAGAACAAGGTCACAGCTGCAAAAGAAAACTTAAATTGCTAATTATCTTGAAAATTGTTAACTTTTTGTATAGGCATATATATTAGAATATTGTAGTCATTGCAGCAACGATCATTTTGATATATGGTTCAAGGTCATATGTCACAGCTGCAAAAGAAGACTGAAATTGCTTATTATCTTGAAAACTGTTAACTTTTTGTATAGGCATGTATATTAGAATATTGTAGGTATTGATATGACAATCATTCTAATATATGGTTCAAGGTCATATGTTGAAAGGTCAAGGTCACAGTTGCAAATGAAGACAAGAATTGCTAATAATCTTGAAAATTATTAACTTTTTGTATAGGCATGAATATTAGACTATTGTAGGTATTGATATGATGATCATTTTGATATATGGTTCGAGGCCATATGATCAAAGGTCAAGGTCACAGCTGAAAAAGAAGACAAAAATTGCTAATTATCTTGAAAACTATTAACTTTTTGTATAGGCATGTATATTAGAATATGGTAGGTGTTGTGAGAACGATCATTTTGATATATGGTTCAAGGTCATGTGTACAAAGGTCAAAGTCACAGCTGCAAAAGAAGACTTAAATTGCTAATTGTCTTGAAAACTGTTATCTTTTTGTATAGGCATGTATATTAGAATATTGTAGGTATTGACATGGTGATCATAAATGGTTCAAGGTCATATATGTTCAAAGTCAAGGACATAGTTGCATAAGTATACTGAAATTTGTAAATGATTTGGAAATTATTCATTGCATTACAGTTACTTCATGCATATTATATAATCTACTTATAAATGAAATGTGAGTGGATATATTTCTGATTAAGTTTTGTGGCAGTTCTTAACTTAAGAAAACTTGTTAAGTTTCTGTACCTAATATATTGTCTTTTGCGCTTTGCAAACAATTTTGGACATAACTTCAGGTGAGCGTTAAGGCCCATGGGCCTCTTGTTACAGAGCTGTCATTCTCTGGCAATAAGATGTTATGTTACCTCACTAAATGTTTCCATGTGATTATCTCTTGATTATGATATTATAAGTCACATGATCATATGAAATATGTGTGTATCTAACATGAGAACATGTTGAAGGTATTATTTACCTGTAGATAATTGTTTTTTTTTTCTTATTAAGTTTGTTGCCATTAGTTTGTATGAAGGAAATTAAAAAAATTTAAAAAATAGTCCTTTTTTTTAGTCTGATAATCAATTCAGAATTATGAAGAACAGTTAATTACCAATCACTAACATGTATAATTTGTGTTATTTAATATTTTGTATTCAATTTAGTCTGGTCTGAGTAGTAGCATATTTGGACGGGGTTTGCCATCTACAGCAATGTCGACACCATTCAACCCAGCATTACAAAGAGTAGGACAGGTGCCTGGTAGTAATAACACACCTTTCAGTAATACAACCCTACAATCTGTAAATAATTCCTCTGGCAGTAGTGGTATCAGCAGTATACGTAGTGATAATACCAGCAACGAACCGACACCTGTACCCCAGTCATTTATGCCTTCGTAAGTATAGAATTGATACTACCAGTAACGAACCAACAACTGTACCCTGGTCATTTATGCCTTCGTAAGTATAGAATTGATACTACCAGTAACAAACCAACACCTGTACCACAGCCATTGATACCTTGGTAAGTATAGAATTGATACTACCAATAAGGAACCAACACCTGTACCCCGGCCATTTATACCTTTGTAAGTATAGAATTGATACTACCAGTAACAAACCAACACCTGTACCCCGGCCATTTATACCTTGGTAAGTATAGAATTGATACTACCAGTAACGAACCGACAACTATACCCCCGTCATTTATGCCTTAGTAAGTATATAATTGATACTACCAGTAACGAACCGACAACTATACCCCAGTCATTTATGCCTTCGTAAGTATATAATTGATACTACCAGTAACGAACCGACACCTGTACATCAGTCATTTATGCCTTCGTAAGTATATAATCGATACTACCAGTAATGAACCGATGCCTGTACCCTGGTCATTTATGCCTTCGAAAGTATATAATTGATACTACCAGTAATGAACCGACACCTGTACCCTGGTCATTTATGCCTTCGTAAGTATTGATTTATGAGTTGTTCTAATATTGAAAACAATAGATTTCTCACCTTAATATTACTGTGCAAATGTGTCCAGAAAGGTAGAAATTGTGATTTGATACAAATAACTGCTGTATTTGCCTAGTGAGGCTTAATTAATGGGTCATTGGTTTATATAGTGACTATTGAAGAAAAGTTTTGGTATTTCTCTGGTTTTAGGAAAATAATTAATATAATAACATTTAATTTAATACATTATTTTCTTTAATAATTTTTTTTGTCACCTGATAATGAAAATTACAATCTGGTTTTGTTAGTCCTATTAGTGTTAAGATTAACAAACAAACAAATTTTATTCTTTGTGGTATAACAGACACTTTGTTTGCTTTGTATAACAGAAATTTGAAGAGAAAAAATTGTTTGGAAAAAGAATGTTTTTAAATGGTAAGATTGAATATTGAAGATGTTTATTTTTAGATCTTTATTTGATTTGATTTGATTTTATTTTATTTTTAGGACTACTTTCTCATCAGTTGATTTAGACAGAAGTAATAAGAACTTGGGACCTAGATTAGCTTGGACAGTAAATAGAAGTAATAAAGGTAATATAAGTGAATTAAAATATCAAAAAAGTGCATTAAAACATTCTTTTGTGACTTGTAAGTTTTTGTCGAGCCTGGCATCGCCATAAGGCGAGACTTAGGTGTTACTTTTTCAGTGGCGGCAATGGCGTGTCAAAATGTGAAAGTTTATGTTAAAATAATATATTTTTTACCTATCAAAAACTAACCAGGCAAGACATTTAAATCAAATGAATTCTTGTGTTAATTTTAACCTTATAACCCAGGTTAAGAGACATCAGTAATATGTAGTTTTTGTTATCTGTGGAATTCTTGTTTAGTGTTTTAATTTGTTCTCTTATACTGAATAGTGTGTTGAAGCTGTCTTTTTCTCAGATTTGGTTCACACAAAACATTGACAACTTTGGGTGATGAATGCTAACATCTTAAACAATTCGGTGAATGACAAATAAATGAGTTGTTTTATGCATCTGTAGTATGTTTTACCTTAACATATATTTATCATTTATTTATTTCACTGACAACATAGATTTAAGAGTCTGCAGGACTTACTCAGTTATCTATATTTATGATATATTTATCATTTATTTATTTCACTGACAACATAGATTTAAGAGTCTGCAGGACTTACTCAGTTATCTATATTTATGATATATTTATCATTTATTTATTTCACTGACAACATAGATTTAAGAGTCTGCAGGACAAGCTACTTGTTTATAGTCCTTACTCGGTTATCTGTATTCATGTTTACATTTATGTATTTTTTATTTTTTTTTTTGCTTTGAGTATGTTTATGTAAAAAAAAAAACATTTCAAAAAACAGACTTGGGTTCTAGAACATATAAGCTAGAGATAAAGACAGAAAACAAAACAATTTTTTATGATCTGGTTTGAAATACTTTGTAACATCTTTTTCTTGATTTTTTTTTTTCTGAACAGAAGCTGCCTCAGGCCCAGTGAGATCAACAAAACCAGATTCTAACATTGTGTTAAACAGAGGTGATAAAAGTAAGTGCAATCCTTGTGTGCCACTTAACGAAAATTCCTTTTGTTCATAAATAATATTACTTAGACTTTTGATTAACTTGTACATACATGTATCTTGTTAAATTAGTAATATGCACAACATTTTAATTAATCATTGCAAAATACAATATGCAATGTCTTACAGATGCTGCAGTTACATCATTAATAGAATAATGATGGTTTAAACATAATGACTCAGAAAAGCAATGACTTTATAATTTCAACAAATTTATCAATGATCTTTCTATGTCTATTTGTATGTTATATTTCCTAAAGGTGGTGTTGGCTCAATTCAAATGAAATAATTTGAGATGAGTTCCCTTTAATATCCTCATATATATGTATTAATTACAGTTTATTAATTTATTTCAGCCTCATTTGAACTGCCTGAAGCAGAGTTAATAAAAGACTTAGTATACTCCTTTCAAGGAATTGAAGGAAAATGGATCAAGTTTGACCCCACTAAAGAAGGATATAGAATTGATTCTCAGGTATTGTGATTGTTTTATGTTTAGAATGGAAAAAAACTAAAAATGTCAGAGAAATCAGTTCCAGATTTACCTGTAGATATATAAAGCTGCATTAAGTTTTCCACGAAAAAATTTAGAATGGTGCTGATGTACTTAAAAATGTTCCCAATTTTGAACAATGTTACATTAATTTTGGTTTAACAATAACAGCTCAAATAAATATAGAAAAGGCAGTAATTTCCCAGCCAGATGTAAACCTGTGGGATCTAATTTTAGAACATGGTTACCTCATAAAAACTGGGTGTTGTAAACACAACTTACAAAACAGTGAAATACGATAAATTAAACACAGAATTTCATTAAATTTGTCATTTGTGACTTTGTAAGAGATTAATATTCTCATTGCTAATACATTTGGGATATAAATGATGTACAATTAATGCAGTTTGTCAGGTTTCTTCTTTGATTCATTTAAGTCTCTGTACATCAGGGAATTCAGTGCACATTCCCCAAGATAATAGCAAACATCATTAACATTAGAGAATTCTGTTTATTTACAGCTAAAAGGAATGATATTTTAGAAAATTAATCTCATGAATCATAATAAGAGGTTAACTTTTTTAAAAAAATATTTTTAGAAAATAAAAAAAAATCAGAAAATTGAAAACTTACACGGCTTTAAGCATACATCATTATTGTGAAAATTATTGTATGATTTGAAATATGACCTGTAAAAACTCTTTACAATTATTTACAATTTTATTCTTAAAATTACTTAACTATTTGATAGCAAAAACAAAAACAAAATTAAGAACAAAGGCCTCAAAAATTTATACTAGATAATGTTAAAATTTAAGTCAGTTTTGAGTAGACTTTGTAGTTAGAGCTGTATCTTATCCTGACCTTGAATATGTAATAAATTCTCTTTTGTATGTACTTATATAAAAAAAACATCAAAAATTTAAGATTTGGGTCAGTCAGAATTTAATTGTATTAACAAGCACAGAATATAAACATGAAAAACTAAACAAATCTATTGAAATAGGAAAGAATTTGGACAGTTATTTATTTTTACCTTGGGGCAGTTCCATTAAAACATATGAGGTACCCGGGGTAGACACTTTTGATTTTGGGTAACCACCCATAGGAGAGATTTACAAATTCTTATGACCACCCATATATGCAATTTTCTGCAATTTACAGCCCCCCATAGAATTTATTTATTTATTTAATCACAAGATTTTATTTATCCCAAAACTCTTACATCCTCATATGGCATAAATGGATATATTAACTTGAAACTTCGACTGCCAACATTCACGCCATCTTTATGCAAGTTCCTCAGATGTTTTTTATCGCTAAAGCTTAATATCCAAATGTTATTGCACAAAATACCATTAGTCTTTATTGGTGTCAGTCACGAATGCAGAACAAAACTGAAAACAAGGGCAGCTCCTCGTACTTTCGATTATCAGGTCTATTTGTCCTAAAATGTACATGTACTTTGCCCCTGTTTACGTTTCGTCCTGGATTCATTCGCCCTACTTTTAATATGGCTTTATTCCATTATCAATAAGTTGATTTTTTTCAAGACGTATCTTATTTTAAAATGCAGAGATGACTTCAAACTATTATCCTTTACAATCAGTTATTTTTTGATGGAAAATCTCTTGGGTTGAATGGACCTTAGGAAGAACGGATCTAGGGTGAACATACTCAGGGTCGGCGAAAGTGTATCCAGAGCCAATTGACAAGCATTTTGTCCATTCGGAAATGACTGTTTTACTACTATATGGAAAACTAGAAATTACCAAAATTTTAACGACAAAATTTACCGGTGAACCCATAGACTTATATTTAACATTTTTGGAGAAATTACGTTAGACCAACCACCCATAGATGTCTTTTATGTCCAACACAACATACGATAGATTTGTTTTTCCATTCTGACCAGCCTGGCATATATTTTTATTAAATTGCCGTCCCCAGGTGCCTTATATGTTTTAATGGAACATCCCTAAGAAATAACTTCATATAGTTAATGACATGAATAAGTAATGGTTTCAATAACAGTATTGTATTGAGTCAATCTAATAAACAGGCTGTTGTATTATATTTTGTAGTGTTTCAGTATAAACAAAATAATCTAACCTGGAATGTTAACGTTCACTTCTTATATACTTCTTACACCCTCTTTGTAGGTTGGAATTCCTAAAGCCATTAGACAGCTTGCCAGTAAGTTAGCAGAATGTGGCTGGCTATACACAAAAGTTAAAAATTATGTAGAAACCAAAAGTGCAGATAGAACATTTGGATTAATTGGACAGGTAAGTATATAACAGACATTTTGATTGGTAAATGGTTTTTCTTTATAGAACATTTAGATTAATTGGACAGGTAAGTTTGTAACAGAGATTTTGATTGGTAAATGGTTTTCTTTATAGAACATTTAGATTAATTGGACAGGTAAGTTTGTGACAGACATTTTGATTGGTAAATGGTAAAAGCAAATAAAGTTTTATGTTTAATCTAAATCAACCACTTATAAATTTTGACCATCATTATGAGGTTTCTGTGTAAAAACATGACAAAATATAGGTGGTGATATCAAATGATGGAAATCTGTTTCTTGATAGATAGATTCAGGGACATCTATGATAGTAAGGCTTCTTAATCATTGAAACAGACAAAAAATTTATAGATGGAAATTAATTAATACAGCTTCTTACAGGACGTGTGTACTTTATACACAACCTAGCCTACTTTGGTGTCCCATTATGTAACATTCAACTCATCATAGTAGTTATCTGATCCATATATCTCGAGTATATTAATGTAATAACACTTAACATACAGTAATAGTGTATTGGCATACATGAACTTTATTTTCTATAGTGTTATATATAATAGTGATGTTTACTATTCTTTGTAGAGTTTTTGTGCAGCATTACACCAAGAGTTGACAGAATATTACAGAC
The DNA here is from genome assembly GCA_029721355.1 of Tegillarca granosa. Classification (NCBI taxonomy): domain Eukaryota; kingdom Metazoa; phylum Mollusca; class Bivalvia; order Arcoida; family Arcidae; genus Tegillarca; species Tegillarca granosa. Next base: position 41,821,105 of record CM056602.1, read on the forward strand.
TGGTGGCTGTTTTGGAAGGACAGGTTAGTTAATTGCTATAAAATAATTTCATTTGTATGTATTATTTATTTCTGTAGTATGCAAGTCTATAACAAGTAATATTAAGTTATGTTAAAGCTGGATATGAATGGCTTTCAATGAGTATCTTGATAAGTTTAAAATTGTACATCTTTATTTTGCACAAAATAAGAAGGTCTGTCGTTGACTAGTGTTAAAAGTATATATGAGATAGATTGGAGTCCAGTAGGTATATTACACTCCAGTCATGGTTATTTCATTTATTTCAAGAAAATTATGAGATGGTGGAGGAATCTTGAGAAAAAACCAACAAATTTCTGCATGCAGACTGACAGACTTTTTCATAATAGAATTTGTCCAAAATGAAGCAAATCTAGGGCAATGAGAGGTATTGTAATTCATAAACTGGCATTTAATGCCACTTAGCCACCAACCTCTTAAAGAATTTTCCTTGGAAACTCCTAGAATTTGGCATGACAAGCAGTTTATTAAGCAGTTTGTTGTGTTGTTGGCCTTTTAGAAATTAAGAGGGAAGAAAGGGAAAAAAATGATATTTGATTTGAAAGTTGTTTAAAATTATAAAGTAATTGGAAAACATACTTGTCCTCAAAAAGTAATTGTTAATGATTCATAGATTTCTGTATGGATGATAAGTTTAACATTTTACAAGATATTTTAACAGCTGGATATCCATTGTTATATACGATTTGTTATACAACGTTTTAGCTTCAAGAAGAACAGGATCAAGGTATAAGTATGGAGTACGGGGGTATGACCTTGAGAAGGCTGATTGTGTGGACGTTTGACCCTTTACTGAGACTTAAAAGTTTAGCAGCACTAGTAGACGTCTGCAAAGGTGAGAAACATAAAAAACAGTGTCATGCCTATGAAACATAAAAAAAACAGTGTCACACCTGAGAAATGTAAAAAAAAAAAAAAAAAGTGTCACACCTGAGAAATGTAAAAAAAAAAAAAAAAAAAAAAAAAAAAAAAAAAAAGTGTCACACCTGAGAAATGTAAAAAAAAAAAAAAAAAAAGTGTCACACCTGAGAAATGTAAAAAAAAAAAAAAAAAAAAAGTGTCACACCTGAGAAATGTAAAAAAAAAAAAAAAAAAAAGTGTCACACCTGAGAAATGTAAAAAAAAAAAAAAAAAAAAGTGTCACACCTGAGAAATGTAAAAAAAAAAAAAAAAAAAAGTGTCACACCTGAGAAATGTAAAAAAAAAAAAAAAAAAAAAAAAAAACAGTGTCACACCTGAGAAATGAAAAAAAAAAAAAAAAACAGTCACACCTGAGAAATGGAAAAAAAAAACAAACAGTGTCAACACCTGAGAAATGTTAAAAAAAACAGTGTCACACCTGAGAAATGTAAAAAAAAAAAAAAACAGTGTCACACCTGAGAAACATTTTAAAAAAAACAGTGAAACATTTAAAAAAAACAGTGTCAAACCTGTTATTGTGTTTAATAAAAGATTCTTCTCACCTAAAAATGTTTAAATGTGTTTTTGTGTGCCAGTTAAAACCCTGCATTCATAGCCTTTAGATATCTTATATTTCACCAAAAAGAATAAAAATTCATTTCATAAACCATGCACAATATATATTTATATATATACTGTAAGGGGATTATATTCGCGGGGTGAAAATTTCGCGATTTTTAAATCGGACATTTCGCGTGGGTGTAATTTTAGCACAGCAAGTAAAAGTATAATTATATTTTTGATGCAACTGATACCACGAGTTGTCTCCCTTTCAACACTACACGTATATAACAATAAAAGTACAATTCCTAACTATTCATCCATGCAAATAAAATATCAATCCCAACCATTCAACCTTGTAAATAATGTTCATGACTGAATAAAAGTTATTTTCCTAACAATATTTGGTGAACATACACTATCATTGTGTAAAAATGCTTCGTTGGTTAAAAACGGCAAGTGAAAAAAATGTTAAACCAGGATTGCCAGACCGTGGAAAATGTCTAACTCCTGAAAAGGAAAAATTGACTAAAAAGTGAAATGAAGTTGTAGATTCTGAATGTGTGAAAAATTCTGGCAGCAGAGGGAAAAAACGGAAAAGAGAAGAGTATACACATTATACCCCTGAAACTAAAGCAAAAATTGCGAGATATGCAATTGAATGTGGACTGGTTAAAGCAGCACGCCACTTCTCAAAAATTATGGATTGTAAAACTTCGGAGAGCACAGTTCGTGTATTTAAAAGTTCTTATTTGCCCCAGAAAAATATTTCAAAAGAGGATGAGGTAAAAGAGTTAACACCTAAAAAGCGTGGGAGACCAAAATTGTTAGGAGATGAGCTAGACTCGGATGTTGTTCAATATACGAGATCTACGTGAGTCTGGCGGAAAAGTAAATTCCAACAATGTAATTAGTATTGGTCGTGTTATCAATGAAAATAACATTCTGTCAGATTTAGTTTTCAATTGGGACCAAACTGGGCTGAACATGGTCCCCCAGTGTTCGTGGACTATGGATGAAAAGGTTCAAAACAAGTGAAAGTTGTCAGGTCTGGTGATAAGAGGCAGATCACTTGTTTATTGACATGCACTTTATCCGGTACACTTTTACCACCTCAACTAATCTACCAAGGTCTTACTGACCAATGCCATCCTAAAGTTAAGTTCCAGTCTGACTGGAACATATCAAACTCTGCTAACCACTGGAACACAGAGGAAACTATGCTCGAATTTCTAGATAAAATTATAATACCATATGTTGAAAATATCTGTGAATCCCTACCCATTTCTCGAAATAATCAAACTGCATTCGCTATTTTGGATGTTTTTTGCTGCTCACAGAAGTGAAAAGATTTTGGACCGATTAAAATCAGCAGACATCAGAGTCGTCTTTGTACCAGCAGGGTGCACTGACGAACTTCAATCCTTAGATCAAACCATTAATAAATGCTATAAGGATGGCATTAAAGACGAATTCTCTAATTGGTATTCTGAAAAAGGTGAAAGCTAAAATAAAGGAAGCTAAACAGAAGAACACGAAGGTTGATTTGTCTGACATTGACCTCAAAACAAGTACAATAAAACCTCTTCACGCTCATTGGGTAATTAAGACCCATAAAATGATGGAAAAAGAAAACACATTTATTGTGAACGCCTTCACAAGTATCGGTATTGATAACTCTTAATTGTTTTCATGCACGACTGATTTTGAATATGGTCTTATTAGTGTAGGCGTTACGATGTACATAATACTAACAGTAACATTTGATTTCATGCACCAATGACTATGAATAAACTGTCTGGTAAAAGTCTTACGTATGTAAATAACACTAAATATGATCCTAAAGATTAAGAATAAATTGTCCAATTACATTCAATATTTTTTTTTTATTTATAGATGTATTTCTTTAGTGTTGTTTGTTCACCTAATAAAGTCTGATTATCATAAAATCATGTTATTTTTTTGTCATTTAGTTATGTCCCTTTAATTACACTCTCTTCCGAGAAAGTACAAAAATTTGTTTGATCTGAAATGATCTGAAATGTGACCAAAATTAATCAAAAGTAATAGTATTGAATTTCAATGCGCTATTGAAGAAATTTTCGCGATATTTTAATCAGCGCAATATAAGGGAAAATTTTACCCACACGAATATTTCCCCCTTTACAGTATATATATTTATATATATATATATATATATATATATATATATATATATATATATATGAAATTGTTGCCAGAAATTGTTAATCTTATTTTTATTATTTTAGCACATAAAAAGTCCAAATTGAATTTTAATTTCACCCAATCAAAACCAAGCTAATATGAACTTGATGTATATTAAAAAATTAAGAACTTGATTTAAATTTAAACAAAAAGGGGCAAGAAAAATAAATAAAAAAATAAGGCTGAATTTTTGTCTCCAATCATTGGAAGAAAAAGTTTTTAACATCATCATAACGGTTGACTTTTTTTGACAGGAAAGAAAGGTGGTGCCTTGGCCTCTTCCCTGTATTCGTACATGCAGCATGGAGATCCATATATCAAATCACTAATTAAACACACTTTGTCTATGGTATGTAAAAATTTGTTTTTGTTTTTTTTTTTTTTTTTGTTTAAATTAACTGCTTAATAAAGCTGAAATTTATTTATTATCTTATATAAATGTATTCACTGACTGGCTATATACTTTCATTTTCAATTCAATTTTCCACTTTACTGATTCTTGTGATGAAGATAAATGGTTTTCTCTGATACTCTGGTATTTCTACAATTCTTGAACTAGCTGCTTCAATTGACGGGGACATAAACTGGTAATCAAACCATCCAAGCCACATGAACGGAAAACAATGTAGCTGAATTTGACTTTACCTCATACAATATCTCATCATTTTTACAACTTATGTTTATGACAATTTACATGTATATAATTAAATTCCTTTTTGGTTCACAATAGCAAAGGAACAGATTAAATAAATGTTTATCTATTGAGGTGTCAGATGCCTGCAGCTACAATGATTTAAGTTTATATAAGTGTTATCAAGCTATTATTTTACCTCAGTTTCAAACCACGGACTTGTCATCACAAAAGATGGATGCTCATGTGCCAGTCATATTGCTTGATATGCCATTCAACAAAAAAGACATTCAGTTCCACATTCCTCTAGTCCACCAAGATGTAAATGATTGTGTAAATGAGTACTGCCTAAAATTACTACCGAATAAAGGTAGTTTCCCCTTGAGAATAAGACTAAAATTTCCCAATTTGACAACTAAAATTCCCCAAAAGGCAACAGTGACACACAATCAGATAGTTTAAGTTAAATCCAGTTGTCCAAAACTGTTCTGACAGACAAAAAATGTTAGATATTGTCACAATATAAGATCTTTGCAATGAATTTCAAAATTCTGAGCGTAATATGTGACATTAATAGGTCCAAATTTTCCCTATCTGAAAGGTGGAAGGTAGTTTTTAAAAACCATAGCAAAATCACTGTGGCTAATAGTTTTACACTAACTTGTCATAGACTGATATCCTTCCAAGAGAGGCTTGTACTGCCAATCACTTTGACCAATTTAATCTAGATAAACACAGGTCTAACAGGCAGCTCTGGACTTAATTCTTGTAATTTGGTTGATGAGCTCCATGCAAAATAGCAGGTGATTGATACAGTAAGTAAATAAAATGAAGACGATAAAATTCCTTTTATGTATTTCTACTAACAGGTTTCTCAGCCAATATATGTAACACTAATTAGATGGATTTATGATGGAGAAATGGAGGATACCCATGATGAGGTAAACGACAGTCAATCTTTGTCTCTCTGATGTTTTAAATGACAGTCAATCTTTGTCTCTTTGATGTTTTAAACAACAGTCAATCTTTGTCTCTTTGATGTTTTAAATGACAGTCAATCTTTGTCTCTTTGATGTTTTAAACGACAGTCAATCTTTGTCTCTTTGATGTTTTAAACGACAGTCAATCTTTGTCTCTTTGATGTTTTAAATGACAGTCAATCATTGTCTCTGATGTTTTATCAACCTGGAAAAACCTGCACAGATGGCATAGCTTTAGACCTCTAATGCATGACATAAGGATTTTTGGTTTATGAAACCTTGTATTGAAAATTTATCTAATTAAAGTTAAAATTATTATAACATCAGAATATGATAGACAATTAGTGTTTTTATACATATAACTGTACATATATCAAAATGAGCTTTTTTTCATAGGAAGATGTCATAAGGGTATAAGTGTAGCTACCAAACCTGGACTTAAATACAAAACTCTGTAACAAAAGTGATACACTTAACTTACTGAGCCACCTGGCCAACTTTAAGTCTTGCTTGTCCACCGCATTCCTTTTTATCATTGTTGATTCAAAACAATCTGGTTCTAGCCTTTAGGTTAGAACAATGTGTGCGTAAGTTAGTTTCTGGGGTCAGAGAGTTCATGAGTTTAATGTGAAGGTCACAGAATTCAGTGTTGGTTTGGCTGTTACATTTTTCCTTCATCCTGCTACAAACTGAATCATAAATCTGTTTTATTTAGAGACTGTATCCTTTGATAGATAAATTAAAACCTGATGTACCGAATTGAACTTCTTTGTTTCTTTTCATTAGAAAGCATTTGTTTTAATTTTTGCTGCTGATAAACATAATATAAATGAACTAATCGACTGGGATGTAAACACCATTCACGTTCTGAGAAAGTTGGCATAATAGAAAAACATCAAGCTTATTTACTATAGTATCAAAATATATAATTACAGTATAATGTTTAAAATAAAGATTATGTTACTATCAACCTTTTTGTTTATTGTAGTTTTTTGTTGCTGCTGATCCAACAGTGAAGAATGACAGATTGTGGCATGATAAATACAGTCTGAGAAAATCTATGATTCCAAACTTTATAACCCCAGAACAAGCTAATAGAGTATGATTTTAATCTATTTTACACATATTTATCTTCCTTCCTCATCAGAGTGGGGGATATAGTGAAAGGAGTGTCTTTATGTCTACATACAAATTGACATTGTTTGTGTAATCTGTAACTCCTATGAATTTTTCCCATGTAAAATGAAATTTTACCCAGTTGTTTTGCAGTGTATGATTTCAATATAAATTCGTGAAAGTGTGAGAATTGTATCTCTGCCAATGTAGGAGTACACACACACGCACACACACACACACACACAAGCAGAAACTATGCAGATTTTTATCTGCCTTTACAATCAATGAACATATACAAAGAATAATTGTAATAATTGATGTCAAAATTCTTAATATACAACAGAATATTGTCCTGAATATATTTTAATTTCCTTACAATAGAATAAATAACTTTATAACTAGTTGTTTCTTCTTTCAGTGGGAATAAAGGATTGGTTTGAAGTGATTAATTTTTCATTTAAAATATTGTAGATATTATTGTCAGGAAAATCGATCAATTATTTACGGCAAGTTTGTCAGGATAGAACACCGACAAAAGGAAGGGAAGCTGCCATGAAAATGGACATGACACAAGGTATGAAAACAATACAGTTATTGTTTAGTCTAAAAAAAACATGAGATATAGCATTCATTATATACTTGTTTTTGTAAACATTACCAATGGAATTTAGTGAGTGATGGATACTATATATTAACTATTGAGGTGGTTTGTATATATTGAATATGAAAGTTAATTGCCAGGGGTAAAAGTATTATTACAATATTTTAGTTGAATTTAAAGATAGTAGTGATTCAACAACAAATCAATAACGAGGTAAATTGTTACTTTTCTGATGTTGTTAACTGTAGTATTTATAAAAAGCTTATTTTTTTGTTTCCCATTAATTGCTATTTAAATGGGAATGGATACATGAACATGTCATTGTTTAAACATTGTAGGAAATAAAACCTTGTGGACATCTTGTATATCTATAAAGTAATTAAACATTTATATTTGATATACATTTGTTTATTTTCTAGCCACGACTATGTTTCAACAAGACACTACAAATGAGTTTCAGCAGATGATTGAAGCTGTATATAAGGAAACAAGTCGACATCTGCTGGATGTTTTACACAATAAATACAAGTTTGTGGACCATCTCAAAGTAAGAATTTAGTTTTGCTGACTGTATAAATTTGTATAGATAATCTTGGTGGCCATTAATATGAAGCTTACAATTACAGCTTACAGTGCCTGTAACCAAATAGGTTTAAATTCTGTTCTATCAAATCCTAATTTGAGAAAGTTTGTCATTCGCTTCAAGAAAGGCTGTGGTTTTTCTTTTTTATTTTTATTTCATGTTTTGTAGAAAAATTATGAACTACTTTACAGTCAGAAGCTAGACTTGTTTAATAATAAGTTCAATTATCTTTAACTCAAACTGTTCTTAAATCTTCTGTAATTTGTTAGTTCTTGTATCCTACTTTAAAACCAATTTTTTCGATTGAAAACCCATGGTTTAAATTACTGCTAACAAGTTAAACAAGAATGGTGATAGAAGGAAACCATATTGATCAATGCTCCAGCTTACAAACCGGAAGTGTTAATTGGTAATAATATCCAGAGTGCAACAGGAATTTATACAAAAGTGTATTTGTTTATTTATAAAATTCAGATAATAGGAACTATTTCATTTCCCTGTACAGTTTGAGATAACGAAATTAAAGCAGGATATCAATATAAAATAAATTATTTATTTATTTATTTACTGGTATTTTATTTATTTATTTATTTTTATCTCTTTTGTTTTATTTCAGGCCATGAGGCGTTATTTGTTACTGGGTCAGGGGGATTTTATTAGACATTTAATGGATTTATTAGAGTAAGTAAATGTATATCATAAGATATTTAAACACTTTTTATTTTCAACAGTCACAAACAGTCCTGTAACACACACACACACACACACACACACACACACACACACATTCTGTATATTGTATATAATATTTGTTATTTGTGTATCTGTGCATATTTACAAACAATGTTACATACATACATGTGTATATGTCTTTTTTAGGGAAGATTTGGCAAAACCAGCCAGTAATTTGTATTTACATAATTTAACTGGGATATTGGAGACGGCTATAAGGGCTACTAATGCACAGTTTGATGACTCGGACATTCTTAAACGATTAGATGTTAGGTTACTAGAGGTAAGATTGTTAACATTGTGGTATTTGTATGAAAATTTTAGTTCTAAATCTTAAAATGTTTTGAGCAAAACTACATGTATGTGTGCTTGTTTTGTTGCTTATTTAAAAAAAAAAAAAAACAAAAACAAACAAACTTTAAAAGACTGATAATGATTTAGTTTGTTGAAAGAGGATCTTGTATATGTTATGGTGAGAGTTCAGTGTCATATTATGAAAGTACATGTAATTGTAATTTTGAGTCGATAAACTTACATGTAAGGCAGAATCAGAATATAATTAGAACCAAAATAGTGGATTTGAATAATGATGTTTTAGGCCCAAGTCAAGATTCTTTCATTTATTGGTATGTTGAGGCAGTCAGTTCTTGGATGGTGGCAAAAACTAGGGTACCTGGAAAAACCACCATGACTCTAAGCAAATGAACTGACTTGAAACATGCAGTTAATTAATAATTGTACACCTTTGGAGTAGAACGGAGTGAAGATGTTTTACAACCTGTCAATAATTTTTCTTTTATTTATGTTAATTCACAGCTAATTTATTTATTGATAAACTAAATATACATGTAATTTATGTTAATACACATGTAATTTATTGATGATGATATACAATAAAGTTCAGCTATAACGAAGGCGGATGTTACGAATTTAGGCCTATAATGAACTAGAAAAAATTCCCTGATCTGTGATTAATTGAATTGCTTATTACGAATTGACCTATGACGAAAAAATGCCTATAACTTAGTAAATTACATGTCCCGTGAAAAAAATATAGCGGTAAATAAAAGGTTTATAATGAAGTCAGTAAAATTTATCCGAATTATGACTTACCATCGGCAACAGATTAAAAAAAAAACACTTCAAAACATGTAACCAGCCAGACAGTAAGCATGGATGTCATGATAATTGGTGTTAAATCACCTATACACCGAATGTAACATCTTTGATGCTATACCTACACATGTTTATTCAAAACTCACTGATCTTAATGAGAGGCACGCAGAGGGTTAAGTGTAGCATGTGAAAAGTTATTTTAATGTATGTGAATCTTTGATGCTGTACATACTCGTGTTTATTCATTACTCATTGATCTGTTTAATTATTCCGTCGATAAATAGGGAAAGTGCCTGTAAATCACTTGCCAAATTGAGACTTTATGTGGATACCCAGTGTGTGAAAAAGTATATGACAGTTTGTTGGATCTAGAAACATTTTTATGCAGCCAAAAATTTGTGAAACAGTAAAAAATTAACGACTTTTTTAGCATGTGTTAGTGATTGGTGTTCAGAATGTGACATTTAAACAGATTTTAATTATATTCTGATAAGTAACATGGATTTACATTGTGACATTTAAAGAGATATAATTTTTTCATAAATTTTTGCAGTGGATTAAAGTGACATGTTTTCAACAATTTGGATTAAATTAATGTTATGATATAAAAAAAATACTTATCAGATTGTGTGAGTGAGAAAGAAATATTGATTTTTTTTTTTTTTTTTTTTTTGTGATTGTATAAAATAATTTAATCTGTAGTTTGTTTTTTAGTTTACTGAAAATACAACAGACAGAACTTTATCAGCAAATAAAGCTGATGGATGGTTAAATGCTTAATATATATACATGATATATTTATGACGGTTTGCGATTATTAATGATTATCTTAAACAAAAAATCAAAATTGATAAATTATATTTTATTTTTAATAAAAAATATTAGCATTCAACCTTATATTAGCTTTAATTTGTTTTAACGTTCTCTACTTCCGGCTTATGCAATACACACATTGACAAAGGGAGATAACTCGTCTCTGCATTCTCCAAAATGATACTCGGGACTGAAAAATTGTTTAAAACGAAATATGCCTATTACGAAGTCCATTAAGCCGTCCCCTGAACTTCGTTATAGCCGAACTCTACTGTACATGCAATTCATTTATTGATTATTTAAGTAATAATTATTTTTATAATGGAAAAAGGTTATTATTAGTTTAAAGATATTATTATTATTATTTACATGTGTGTGGGTTAATATTTATCAGCAATTTACTGTTGTCTTTGCTTAACTTCATTGTCTGACTGACATTTCATTGTTGTCCTTGGTTTATATTAACTCCATTGTCGGCCTGGGTTTGAGTTGTGTCATCAAAGTTTACTTCAGAATGTCAAATTTAATAAAATGTTTGTTTTTGTGTAGGTATCCCCCGGAGATACAGGATGGGATGTATTTAGTCTTGACTATCATGTGGATGGACCAATCAGAACTGTAAGTTTACAATATACAACACACACACACACACACACAAACACATACATAACTAAATAATATGTTAGATAAAGTTGAAGAACAGATATTGATAATATGTGGTTGAATACAAAAATAACATAAAGGTACATTTACTTATCATAGGATCCTAAAACATTTACATTCTTTATTAAACAATACGTCCATATGTAACCACAATATAGTTGTCTCTTTAAGGATAATTTAGATTTAGTTATAATTACATGATGGGTCATACTCTCTTCTGATTTGACAGGATTAAACATTTTTAAGTTAGATTATACAGACTTAGTTTCAACTACATGTAGATATATTAGGAGAGATAGAAACAATAAACTACATGTAGATATATTAGGAGAGAATAGGACCAATAAACTACATGTAGATATATTAGGAGAGATAGAAACAATAAACTACATGTAGATATATTAGGAGAGAGTAGGACCAATAAAATACATGTAGATATATTAAGAGAAAATAGGACCAATAAACTACATGTAGATATATTAGGAGAGAGTATAAACAAACTACATGTAGATATATTAGGAGAGAGTAGGACCAATAAACTACATGTAGATATATTAGGAGAGATAGAAACAATAAACTACATGTAGATATATTAGGAGAGAGTAGGACCAATAAACTACATGTAGATATATTAGGAGAGATAGAATCAATAAACTACATGTAGATATATTAGGAGAGAGTAGGACCAATAAACTACATGTAGATATATTAGGAGAGAATAGGACCAATCAACTACAGTAGATATATAGGAGAGTAGAAACAATAAACTACATGTCGATATATTAGGAGAGATAGAAACAATACACTACATGTAGATATATTAGGAGAGAATAGGACCAATCACACTACAGTAGATATATTCAGAGAGAGTAGAAACAATAAAACTGCTTGTAGATATATTAGGAGAGCTAGAAACAATAAACTACATGTAGATATATTAGGAGAGAGTAGGACCAATAAAATACATGTAGATATATTAGGAGAGATGGAAACAATAAAACTACATGTAGATATATTAGGAGAGAGTAGAAACAATAAAAACATGTAGATATATAGGAGAGAGTAGGAACAATAAACTACATGTAGATATATTAGGAGAGAGTAGGACCAAATAAACTACATGTAGATATATTAGGAGAGATGGAAACAATAAAACTACATGTAGATATATTAGGAGAGAGTAGAAACAATAAAATACATGTGATATATTAGGAGAGAATAGGACCAATCAACTACAGTAGATATATAAGAGAGAGTAAGAAACATAAACTGCTTGTAGATATATTAGGAGAGATAGAAACAATAACTACATGTATGATATATTAGGAGAGAGTAGGACCAATAAATACATGTAGATATATTAGGAAGAGATGGAAACAATAAAACTACAATGTAGATATATTAGGAGAGAGTAGAAACAATAAATACCATGTAAATATTAGGAGAGGTAGGACAATAAACTACATGTAGATATATTAGGAGGAGAGTAGGACCATAAACTACATGTAGATATATTAGGAGAGAGTAGGACCATAAACTACATGTAGATATATTAGGAGAGATAGAAACAATAAACTACATGTAGATATATTAGGAGAGAGTAGGACCAATAAACTACATGTAGATATATTAGGAGAGATAGAAACAATAACTACATGTAGATATATTAGGAGAGAGTAGGACCAATAAACTACATGTAGATATATTAGGAGAGAGTAGGACCAATAACTACATGTAGATATATTAGGAGAGATAGAAACAATAAACTACATGTAGATATATAGGAGAGATAGGACCAATAACTACATGTAGATATATAGGAGAAATAGGACCAATAACTACATGTAGATATATTAGGAAGAGTAGGACATAAACTACATGTAGATATATTAGGAGAGATAGACAATAACTACATGTAGATATATTAGGAGAGTAGAAATAAACTACATGTAGATATATTAGGAGGGATAGAAACAATAAACTACATGTAGATATATTAGGAGAGAGTAGACCATTAAACTACAGTAGATATATAGGAGAGATAGAAACAATAACCTACATGTAGATATATTAGGAGAGAGTAGGACCTATAAACTACATGTAGATATATTAGGAGAGAGTAGGACCAATAAACTACATGTAGATATATTAGTAGAGATAGAAACAATAAACTACATGTAGATATATTAGGAGAGAGTAGGACCAATAAACTACATGTAGATATATTAGGAGAGAGTAGAACCAATAAACTACATGTAGATATATTAGGAGAGATAGAAACAATAAACTACATGTAGATATATTAGGAGAGAGTAGGACCAATAAACTACATGTAGATGTATTAGGAGAGAGTAGGACCAATAAACTACATGTAGATATATTAGGAGAGAGTAGACCAATTAACTACATGTAGATATATAAGAAGAGATAGAAACAATAAACTACATGTAGATATATTAGGAGAGAATAGGACCAATAAAATACATGTAGATATACTAGGAGAGAATAGGACCAATCAACTACAGTAGAAATATTAAGAGAGAGTAGAAACAATAAACTACTTGTAGATGTATTAGGAGAGATAGAAACAATAAACTACATGTAGATATATTAGGAGAGAGTAGGACCAATAAAATACATGTAGATATATTAGGAGAGATGGAAACAATAAACTACATGTAGATATATTAGGAGAGAGTAGGACCAATAAACTACATGTAGATATATTAGGAGAGAGTAGGACCAATAAACTACATGTAGATATATTAGGAGAGATTAGAAACAATAAACTACATGTAGATATATTAGGAGAGATAGAAACAATAAACTACATGTAGATATTTAGGAGAGATAGAAACAATAAACTACATGTAGATATATTAGGAGAGAGTAGGACCAATAAACTACATGTAGATATATTAGGAGAGATAGAAACAGTAAACTACATGTAGATATATTAGGAGAGAGTAGGGACCAATAAACTACATGTAGATATATTAGGAGAGAGTAGAACCAATAAACTACATGTAGATATATTAGGAGAGATAGAAACAATAACACATGTAGATATATTAGGAGAGAGTAGGACCAATAAACTACATTTAGATATATTAGGAGAGAGTAGGACCAATAAACTACATGTAGATATATTAGGAGAGAGTAGGACCAATTAAACTACATGTAGATATATAGAAGAGATAGAAACAATAAACTACATGTAGATATATAAGAGAGTAGGACCAATAAATACATGTAGATATAAGGAGAGATAGAAACAATAAATAATGTAGATATATTAGGAGAGATAGACCAATAAACTACATGTAGATATATTAGAGAGATAGAAACAATAAACTACATGTAGATATATTAGGAGAGAGTAGGACCAAAACTACATGTAGATATATTAGGAGAGATAGAAACAGTAAACTACATGTAGATATATTAGGAGAGAGTAGGACCAATAAACTACATGTAGATATATTAGGAGAGATAGAAACAGTAAACTACATGTAGATATATTAGGAGATAGTAGGACCAT
>CM056602.1:41835706-41916556 GCA_029721355.1 Tegillarca granosa
ATTTTTGGCAGAATCATGAGTCTGCGAGCAAGGTATATTTTGTTAGAAGTCGATACAGTCTGCATTGATAAATAGTTGTAAAAGCTAGACCTGAAATACATGGCTCCAAACGGCTTTTTTATGATACTGCAACATCAGTATCATAAAAAGCCGTTTGGAGCCATGTATTTCAGGTCTATTGTAAAAGCATGATGAATTCTTTTTCCTGATCTTGTACGGCATACAACTGACTCTGTATCGGGTTATGTACGTATGATAAATACAGTACACAGTTGAATATAAAATATATGATGGTATATTAGGTACATAAGAGATCTTATATTGAAGTGAGTACCTATGATTTGTACGTTTTGTAAAGGATGGCGGTTAAGCGCTTGGGTTAAGGTGTTGATGTTTTATTAATACCAGTCAGCTTGTCACAACTTCATTGTGCCAAATCGTCCTAATATCCAAAACAAAATCGTCTCAATCATAAGACTAATTTGTCTCACATTTTTACTTACTCATCTAAATTTTCCTGAACATCTTATCATTTAACTTAAACATACTTGGACACAAACTTTCAGCAAGTTTATCATTAAATTTGTATGGATGTTAATAACATCTCTGTTGGAATAGAAATTTCGTATGAACTCAAACAGCCATCAAATACATCCTTAATTTTCACTTTTTATAAAGACAGGACCCTAAAGACCTATCATTGCAATATCTTAAAGTAACTAGCTACCAAGATATATAATGATTCATCTGGTGAGTAAGATGATGTTGGTTAAATTGGTTTATTACTTTTACAAATCTTTTTTTTTTTTCATTTCAATGTATTCAATTATTAGAACATAATAATACAGTTTGAAACTAGAACCAGTTTTGAATTATTGTATAATGCCTATTTTTAAATAAAAATGTAACATTTTTATTTATGACATACTGCAATCATCATTGTAAATTTAATCTGGTTGTTTTATGTGTATATTCTAAGTATTAAATTTTTATGTGTAATTAAAAGTGGGAAAATCAGGAATGAACCATTTTCACAACACAGGTACAAAGGCTTTTTATTTAGGTAGTACAATTTGGCAGGTGTATCAATAAATAATGTAAATTTAAAATAGCAGAATCCTTAAAAAAAAAAAAAAGAAGAAGAAAAACGCACACAGTTTAAAAATGTAGACTCATAACATCTCTTGTGGGATGAGTTGACTAAAAAGCAATAATATTGAAACACCTTATAAGTGATTATAAAAAAAAGCTTCAAATGAAGAAGACCAGAATTCAAGATGACTCCATTGTATTTTATAAAAAAGATGAATAGTACAGGTTTATAGTTATACAATTATAATTCACCAATGTAAGCACTAACTGTAGGCAGGTTCCTGATACTATAATTAGTGCAGCACATTTTCAGATAATGTGGCAGATTAAATAATAAAAGAATTATGAAAAAAATATCTGATCCTAGGAGCCTGTGTGTGGTACATATTCTTTTAGTGCTGTAAGAATTAACTATAATAATTTAAGAATTTTCACACTTCCCATTTCTGTACCATCTTCACTGTTAAATAATTTTCAATGATACTAACTGATAATTACAAATGGTATTGATTTTAAGTTTTTTCCAAATTGTTTATTTTGCAGATAAAATTGTACTTAGTTAAGCCAAACTTCATCTTGCTTTAGGGAAAACAGAAACATGATGTAAAGCTCATGAAAATAAGTGAAACATAATTTTTTGTGCTATACTAATATAACATTGGCTTCATCTTTTTTCATAAACTTTATTTCAATATATATATTTATATCATGTTTATTGCTGACTGTTTTTAAGGTTGGGGAAATATTTACAGCTGCAGGTGCAGCATTTAGCAAGTTAGGAGATTTAACAATGCAGCTACATCCTTCAGCAGAACCAGCTCCTGCTAGGTGAGAATATAATATATGATTTGAACTCTATTGGGGATATAATATTCTATCTCAATCATTGTTTACAATCATATTACAGCACATTTTAGCATTTGAAATAGTCAGTGGTTGAATCATAAAATATCATATCTTGGAATAGTTTAAAGTGATTTACAGTAAAATATAAGTTTTAAAATTAATTTATTTTAAAGAAATTTTTAAGACTGTTTTGTATTTATTGTGTATGAAGACTTGTTCATTTCTTGATGTTGGTTTGACATCATTACCATCAACAGTTGTTTTTGTCGAGCCTGGCATTGTCATTAGTCGAAACACAGCTGTTACTTTTCCGGTGTCAGCGGCGGCATGTCAAAATGTGAAAGTCTATGTTGATGTTGTTCCCAAAACTGAAAGAAATATTTCTAAATAAATATAACTTACGGTAGTTAGTCTTGATTAGATGCACTCCTATACATCTCTGCAAAGTTTGAAACTCATAAAATGTCTTTATGAATATTTAATCTGTTATTATTTGTTTGTTTTACTTCAAAAACAGTACAAAATGGACACCACATGAGATTGAAATGCTGAGAAGTGCTGTGAAAAGATTTGGGGATGATTTAGATAAAATAAGCGAAATTATAAAAACAAGAACAATGTAAGTAAGCAATAATATTAGGCTAGACTGTGACAGAATGAGGTCCAAATACAACATAATTAGGCTAGACTGTGACAGAATTAGGTGAAAATACAACATAATTAGGCTAGACTGTGAGAGAATTAGGTCAAAATACAACATAATTAGGCTAGTCTGTGACAGAATTAGGTCCAAAATACAACAAAATTAGGCTAGACTGTGACAGAATTGGGTCCAAAATACAACAAAATTAGGCTAGACTGTGACAGAATTAGGTGAAAATACAACATAATTAGGCTAGTCTGTGACAGAATTAGGTCCAAATACAACAATATTTGGCTAGACTGTGACAGAATTAGGTAAAAATACAACAAAATTAGGCTAGAATGTGACAGAATTAGGTCCAAATACAACATAAATAAGCTAGACTGTGACAGAATTAGGTGAAAATACAACAAAATTAGGCTAGACTGTGACAGAATTAGGTGAAAATACAACAAAATTAGGCTAGACTGTGACAGAATTTGGTGAAAATACAACAAAATTAGGCTAGACTGTGACAGAATTAGGTCCAAATACAACATAATTAAGCTAGACTGTGACAGAATTAGGTGAAAATACAACAAAATTAGGATAGACTGTGACAGAATTAGGTCCAAATACAACATAATTAGGCTAGACTGTGACAGTATTAGGTCCAAATACAAAATAATTAGGCTAGTCTGTGACAAAAGAAGGTGAAAATACAACAAAATTAGGCTAGAATGTGACAGAATTAGGTCGAAATACAACAAAATTAGGGTAGACTGTGACAGAATTAGGTGAAAATACAACAAAATTAGGCTAGACTGTGACAGAATTAGGTCCAAATACAACATAATTAGGCTAAACTGTGACAAAATTAGGTGAAAATACAACAAAATTAGGCTAGACTGTGACAGAATTAGGTGAAAATACAACAAAATTAGGCTAGACTGTGACAGTATTAGGTCCAAATACAACATATTTAGACTAGACTGTGACAGTATTAGGTCCAAATACAACATTATTAGGCTAGTCTGTGACAGAATTAGGTCCAAATACAACATAATTATGCTACACTGTGACAGAATTAGGTCCAAATACAACAAAATTAGGCTAGACTGTGACCGAATTAGGTCCAAATACAACAAAATTAGGCTAGACTGTGACAGTATTAGGTCCAAATACATCATAATTATGCTAGACTGTGACAGAATAAGGTGAAAATACAACAAAATTAGGCTAGACTGTGACAGTATTAGGTCCAAATACATCATAATTATGCTAGACTGTGACAGAATTAGGAGAAAAAACAACAAAATTAGGCTAGACTGTGACAGAATTAGGTCGAAATACAACATAATTAGGCTAGTCTGTGACAGAATTAGGTCCAAAATACAACAAAATTAGGCTAGACTGTGACAGAATTGGGTCCAAAATACAACAAAATTAGGCTAGACTGTGACAGAATTAGGTCCAAATACAACATAATTAGGCTAGTCTGTGACAGAATTAGGTCCAAATACAACAATATTTGGCTAGACTGTGACAGAATTAGGTAAAAATACAACAAAATTAGGCTAGAATGTGACAGAATTAGGTCCAAATACAACATAAATAAGCTAGACTGTGACAGAATTAGGTGAAAATACAACAAAATTAGGCTAGACTGTGACAGAATTAGGTGAAAATACAACAAAATTAGGCTAGACTGTGACAGAATTTGGTGAAAATACAACAAAATTAGGCTAGACTGTGACAGAATTAGGTCCAAATACAACATAATTAAGCTAGACTGTGACAGAATTAGGTGAAAATACAACAAAATTAGGATAGACTGTGACAGAATTAGGTCCAAATACAACATAATTAGGCTAGACTGTGACAGTATTAGGTCCAAATACAAAATAATTAGGCTAGACTGTGACAAAAGAAGGTGAAAATACAACAAAATTAGGCTAGAATGTGACAGAATTAGGTCGAAATACAACAAAATTAGGGTAGACTGTGACAGAATTAGGTGAAAATACAACAAAATTAGGCTAGACTGTGACAGAATTAGGTCCAAATACAACATAATTAGGCTAAACTGTGACAAAATTAGGTGAAAATACAACAAAATTAGGCTAGACTGTGACAGAATTAGGTGAAAATACAACAAAATTAGGCTAGACTGTGACAGTATTAGGTCCAAATACAACATATTTAGACTAGACTGTGACAGTATTAGGTCCAAATACAACATTATTAGGCTAGTCTGTGACAGAATTAGGTCCAAATACAACATAATTATGCTACACTGTGACAGAATTAGGTCCAAATACAACAAAATTAGGCTAGACTGTGACCGAATTAGGTCCAAATACAACAAAATTAGGCTAGACTGTGACAGTATTAGGTCCAAATACATCATAATTATGCTAGACTGTGACAGAATAAGGTGAAAATACAACAAAATTAGGCTAGACTGTGACAGTATTAGGTCCAAATACATCATAATTATGCTAGACTGTGACAGAATTAGGAGAAAAAAACAACAAAATTAGGCTAGACTGTGACAGAATTAGGTCGAAATACAATATAATTAGGGTAGACTGTGACAGAATTAGGTCCAAATACAACATAATTAGGCTAGACTGTGACAGAATTAGGTCCAAATACAACATAATTAGGCTAGACAGTGACAGAATTAGGTCAAAATACAACAGAATAAGGCTAGATTGTGACAGAATCAGGACAAAATACAACAGAATAAGGCTAGATTGTGACAGAATTAGGTGAAAATACAACATAATAAGGTTAAAACACAACAAAATTGTGTCAGACCTCAAAACATTTAGATTGGACTACAACAAAATAATGACAGACTATAACAGTATTAGGTCACACAATGGTAGAATTATGTCAACATACAAATAAGGTTAGACTTTAACACTATTGACCTGTTACAGGATTAGTTTATCAACCCTGTGTGATGCTGTCTAACATATCAAACTGCTTAACATAAAGTCCATCATAATGGTCTGCAACAAATATTTATCCTAGTAAGATTTAACAGTGATTAATTGTAGTGTTAACAGTGATTAATTGTAGTGTTAACAGTGATTAATTCCAGTGTTAACAGTGATTAATTCCAGTGTTAACAGGGATTAATTGTTGTGTTAACAGTGATTAATTGCTGTGTTAACAGTGACTAATTCCAGTGTTACCAGTGATTAATTGTAGTGTTAACAGTGATTAATTCCAGTGTTAACAGTGATTAATTGCAGTGTTAACAGTGATTAATTGCAGTGTTAACAGTGATTTATTGCAGTGTTAACAGTGATAATTTGTAGTGTTAACAGGGATTAGAGTGATTAATTCCAGCGTTAACAGTGATTAATTGCACATTAACAGTGATTAATTGTAGTGTTTACAGTAATTAATTCTAGTGTTAATGGTGATTAATTCCAGTGTTAACGGTGATTAATTCCAGTGTTAACTGTGATTAATTTCAGTTAACAGTGATTTATTCCATTGTTAACATTGATTAATTGCAGTGTTAACAGTGATTAATTGCAGTGTAAACAGTGATTAATTCCAGTGTTAACAGTGATCAATTCCAGTGTTAACAGTGAATTCCAGTGTTAATAGTGATTAATTCCAGTGATTAATTTCAGTGTTTGTAAAGCTTTTTTTCAATACCAAATAGAAGCATGTAAATACAGATTTTTACACAATGTTCACATATGTATATACATGTATACTTATCTTTTATTTTTTCATTTTTTAGATCTCAGATTAAGACCCAATTAAAGAAAAAAGCATATGAAGAAGCAGGTTTACCTCATCCAGTAGAAACATCACCTAAAAAGACAGTTGCTACAGAAAAACAGCAAACACCTGTTACAACCTCCGCAGCAGGGGCAGCATCTATAGAACCACCAGCCAAAAAACAGAAAAATGGTATGTATAAATTACAGTCTCATTTATACAGTAGAGTTCGGCTATAACGAAGTTTAGGGGATGGCTTAATGGACTTCGTTATAGGCATATTTCGTTTTAAACAAATTTTCAGTCCCGAGTTTCATTTTGGAGAATGCAGAGAAGAGTTATCTCCCTTCGTCGATGTGTGTATTGCATAAGCCGGAAGTAGAGAACGTTACAAGAAATTAAAGCAAATATGTGGATAAATGCTGATATTTTTCGTAAAACATAAAATATAATCTTTCAATTTTGATTTTTTGGTAAAGATAATCATTAATCGCGAACCGTCATAAATATAAAATGTACAGTTTATATATTAAGCCTTTAACCATCAATTAGCTTTATTTGCCGATAAAGTCCTATTTGTTGTATTTTCAGTAAACTCAAAAAAAAAGAGAAAAAAAAAAAAAAAAAAAAACCAACAAACAAACTCCTTATTTTATTCAATCACAAAAAAAATGTTTCTTACATTCATTATAATAACTTTTGACACACTACACTTAACCCTCGATGTGCATCTCGTTAAGATCAGTGGGTTTTTAATAAACACGTGAAGGTATAACATCAAAGATGTTAATTCCGTCTATAGGTGATTTAACACCTATTATCCTATCATGACATCCACGCTTACTGTCTGGTCGGTTACATGTTTTGAAGTGGTTTCTTTTTAATCTGTTGTTGATTGTAAGTTATAATTAGGATCAATTTTACCGACTTCGTTATACACCTTTTGTTTACCGTTATATTTTTTCATGGGACATGAAATTGACTACATTATAGGCATTTTTTCGTTATAGGCCAATTCGTAATAAACAATTCAATTTAACATAGATTATATAGTAAATTGGTCAGGGAATTTTTTCTAGTTCGTTATAGGCCTAAATTCGTTACATCCGTCTTCGTTATAGGTGAACTCCACTGTATATATATATATATATATATATATATATATATATATATATATATATATATATATATATATATATGTATATATATATATATGTATATATATATATCAGATAAAAATGACCTGCAGGAGTTATCTCTTTATATTTATACATTGGATTATGTGAAAATATTCTTTTGAAACTATTTCAAATAATGTACAATAATGTAAGTGTATAATATTAATATGGGATTCTATATAGAGAAACTGAAAAAAAAAACAACCACAAAATGAGTCATTCAGTTCCCCTGTCTCACAGTCTGAATTATTTTCAATGTATTAATGTAAGTGTACAATATTGATATAGGATTCCTTAAAGAGAAACTGAATTTTTAACTTGATATGTGAACAAAACACAAAACGAGTAATTATTTTCCCCTGTCTGCATTATTGTATATTGCCTGATTAATATTTGCAGATGTAACATTAAGTGCTTTAAATGCACCAGAAAGTGATGTAGATATAGAAGGTGATTCCTCATCATCAAAGAAATTAGAATTTGATTCTGGTGAGTATTTACAGTCTTATCTGAACCCATAGCTTAATTTCAGTGGTTGTTAATAATTAAAAGTGCCATTTAAAGGGACATATTACTAGATCAATCCCAAATATTTCTGTTGGTTCTAGATTATTTTGCAAATTATTGAACTTCACTGTGAAATTCATGTCTTTTTCAAATACACACTATGCTAGTGCCAGTTGCATACCATGTTAGTGCAAGGCTTATTCAATGCTAGTGCCAGGCTTGTACCATGTTAGTACCAGGCCTGTTCAATGCTAGTGCCAGACTCTTACCATGCTAGTGCCAGGCTTGTTTGATGCTAGTGCCAGGCTTGTTTGATGCTAGTGCCAGGCTTGTACCATGTTAGTACCAGGCTTGTACCATGTTAGTGCCAGGCTTGTTCAATGCTAGTGCCAGACTCATACCTTGCAAGTGCCAGGCTTGTACCATGTTAGTGCCAGGCTTGTTTAATGCTAGTGCCTGGCTTGTTTAATGCTAGTGTCAGGCTCAATCAACCCAAGAAACCAGATGCCCAGGAACAGAAGCTTTAAAAAATATCTGCCGCCTGCCAATGCCGTGGTCAACCTCAGTACATACCGCTCAGCAACACAGAATTCAATGTATTAGCCTATGGACTTAACTTCGCCATCCACACCAGGAACTTCGACAGCACAGAACTTGAAACCAGCAGAAGAATCTTCAATCGCCACCTTAGGTCAACATAAAAACCATGCCAAAAAAAACCCGCCGCTGCCACTAAGATCACAATGAAACTACCGTGTGAAAAATGCTACAGAACTTTTTCAAGATTAGACACACTTCATCGCACATAAAGACAAAACACAAATATGAATGCTCAGCCTGTTTCACAGTTTTCGGAAGATTATCAGACGCTAAGTGACATCTCAAGAACATCCATCATGATCCCACCATCAAGATAGAACAATTCCAAACCACTGTCTTCTCAGAAGTTGATCCACCGATAAAATGGACACCGCCTGCCGAGGCCAGACCAAAGTGTAATCCTAAAAAGCTATTCCTAAATTTCGCATAGTACCAGGTAATAACTCGCCGTATCCAGCACCCACAGCAACAGCCACTAAGCCCACACCAAAACCAACAACCACCGTGGAAGAACCCACCGCCATTCAGACCGCCACATACATAAATGCTATCCATGATACACTGGCCGCCGATTTAGCACTTTCCGGCTCCAGTACCAGCATACAGAGTAGCTCCAGTGAAAGTTCTATATCTACACCTTGATCCTGGATTGTTCCTGCCGACTGGCTCCTGATCAATGAATGTTAAATATTTGAACTCATGAACTTTAATTTTTATTATAAATTTTATTAACATCATAATACAAATTATTTGTAGTTTAATTATAAATTTAGCTCACGTAAATATAATGCCGCTCATTGCACCTTATCAGATACTGTATTCACACTGGGTCCTGATGAAGGCTACCCCAAGCCGAAAGCTTGACCAGTATCAATACTTAAAATAAACCACTATTGTTTAGATGTTGGTGTTCATCTTCTTACTTCACTAATTGTATTACCACCACACCGGTATCCATATGGATCCATCTCATCAATAGCCAGAGACCAACTAATATACAACAGCCGGACGTTGGAACTACCCACCGCCAAACCAAGTTTAGTGTCAGGCTCGTAACATACTTATGCCAAGCTCATACCATGCTAGTGCCAGGCTTATACCATGCTAGTGCCAGGCTTGTTCAATGCTAGTGCCAGGCTCATACCATGCTAGTGCCAGGCTTGTACCATGCTAGTACCAGGCTCGTACCATGCTAGTGCCAGGCTCGTACCATGCTAGTGCAAGGCTTGTATTCTCTGACATTTTATTATGAGTATCTGTAAGCACTAAGTTGTGTGTGTCTTTACTATATTTTATACAGCAAAACCTGTATGTAAAGATCACACACAAAATCTACTAAAATGGACTTACTTACCAGTGGTCTTATAAACAGATGATACTTGGTAGAAATGTGAAGCACTGGTTTTAATGGACCAGTGGTCTTTATAATTGAAAAGGTGGTCACTATCATAAGTTTTTTTTTGTATATTTTTAGCCTTATCAAACATAAATTTTTCAAATAAGATTTTATTCTCAGGTTTTGTTATGTTATTTGTTGTAATGTTATAACTTCCACCCTATAGAAACAGAATTGGGGCTGGGTAGTAGCAATATGTTGGCTTATAAGATACATATTTATTGTTTTACAGATGTGGATTCTGTAATGTTGGTATTTATGATACATTATTTATTGTTTTACAGATGTGGATTCTGTAACGTTGGTATATATGATGCATTATTCATTGTTTTACAGATGGTGATTCTGTAACGTTGGTATATATGATACATTATTCATTGTTTTACAGATGTGGATTCTGTATCATTGGTATATATGGTACATTATTCATTGTGTTACAGATGTGGATTCTGTAATGTTGGTATATATGATACATTATTTATTGTTTTACAGATGTGGATTCTGTAACGTTGGTATATAATGATACATTATTCATTGTTTTACAGATGTGGATTCTGTAACATTGGTATATATGGTACATTATTCATTGTGTTACAGATGTGGATTCTGTAATGTTGGTATATATGATACATTATTTATTGTTTTACAGATGTGGATTCTGTAACGTTGGTATATATGATACATTATTTATTGTTTTACAGACCAGGATTCTGTAACGTTGGTATATATGGTACATTATTCATTGTGTTACAGATGTGGATTCTGTAATGTTGGTATTTATGATACATTATTGTTTTACAGATGTGGATTCTGTAACATTGGTATATATGGTACATTATTCATTGTGTTACAGATGTGGATTCTGTTACGTTGGTATATATGATACATTATTTATTGTTTCACAGATGTGGATTCTGTAACATTGGTATATATGGTACATTATTCATTGTGTTACAGATGTGGATTCTGTAATGTTGGTATATATGATACATTATTTATTGTTTTACAGACCAGGATTCTGTAATGTTGGTATATATAATACATTATTTATTGTTTTACAGATGTGGATTCTGTAACGTTGGTATATATGATACATTATTTATTGTTTTACAGATGTGGATTCTGTAACGTTGGTATATATGGTACATTATTCATTGTTTTACAGATGTGGATTCTGTTACGTTGGTATATATGATACATTATTTATTGTTTCACAGATGTGGATTCTGTAACGTTGGTATATATGATACATTATTTATTGTTTCACAGATGTGGATTCTGTAACGTTGGTAAATATGATACATTATTCATTGTTTTACAGATGTGGATTCTGTTACGTTGGTATATATGATACATTATTTATTGTTTCACAGATGTGGATTCTGTAACGTTGGTATATATGATACATTATTCATTGTTTTACAGATGTGGATTCTGTTACGTTGGTACATGTATATATGATACATTATTTATTGTTTTACAGATGTGGATTCAAGCCTGTTATGATGTTCTACCTGTTTGATATCCAGACTAAAGGCAACTTTAACAGTTAACAGTTAAAGTATTATTATTACAGACAAGCAGTATAAACATTAACCATAAAGAACAGAAAATGAAAGTTATAATACCAAATATAAGTTTTCAATGAAAAGGAAAAATTTAACAAAGGGATTTACCTTATAAGAAATTCATATAAACATAGAGTGGAAAAGAACAAAGGAAGTTAATTTGATGACGTCAGCTGATCATGATCAGTTGTTTACAGGCATGGTTTGGTATAGTACTGGTGATCTTGAATGGTTCACTTTGTGTGATGTGTATTACAGTAAATGAATCTTTCTGTATTACATGTAAACAATAATGTTATATCAAGGCCTGCTTTAAAAAAACTGTAAGCTGTGACAGCCCACAAATAAAGTATACAATTTTACATTGATTTGAAAGAAGTTTCACAAAAACAGAATCTTATCTAATTCCACTTTGTCATTGAAGATTTTAAGTGTAATATGAATTTTATTATTTATACTTTAAAATGTTCATTTTAATCTCAAGAATCATTTTTTATCACCTCATTTATATCAGTGTTCATTCATTTTTTTAAAAATAAAATTTGTATATAATGAGTAATCAAAAGTCTTGGTTTTTGTTTTTGCACCAAAAAGCTGAATGATGATATTGTAAAATATCCTACCTCACTAGATTCTGTCAAAATAATTGGTAAATCCTGGTCATGTGGTGACCTAACATAGACCATATCTGGTCAGTATAATTCTATATCTAGTCAGTATGAGAGTCATTTCCCTTGACCAATGTCAATGGCGACCACTTGATGGTAAACATATTTATCACATGCACTTAAGGCAAATAGGGATACAAGTATTAGTAATGATGTGTTGATAATGAAACAAAATATTTTAATTCTAGGAACAAGAATATAGTAACTTTGACGGAAATTGATAGTAAGTTAAATAAATCATTTTATAATACACAATGACAGTTGTCAATTCTCTCTTTCCTTCACTGTGTTAATGGATTTGGATTGGGTTTTTTTTCTGATCTTCTTATAATGATTTGTAGGATAGTAACCTATACAGTGTGTAAGACATCTATAAGTCTTGTTCTGAATTAAATTGAAAAACAAAACATGTAGGATGAGTTTGTTTGACATAAGAAATATGTATGCAATTTCTCACCCAAAACTTTTCTTGCTCAATGAACAGTTTTATGTCAATATGCATTCATTTACTTTGGTTTTCAGGATGATCGGCAGGATATAATCGTTACATGGTGAATTGGTGACCTAATATGGTCTATACAGGGTCAGATGTTATGATTTTACTGACCCTGTATAAACCATATTAGGTCACCAATTCACCCTGTAACTATTATTAAAATACATCTTATAACTGTAACCCAAAAATAATTTACTATTACTATCATGTGTTCATACAAGAAAAAGCCATATTGTAAGACCGTACAGAAAAACCCATATTTCACGTGCCAAAAACCCATATTGGACGGTCGCGACCGTACATAAAATCCATATTTTGCGTGCAATTTGGCGCAATATTATGCGATCAGTTCATAATAACCTGATTGACCAAGTTGTTTAGGCATACATATTTAGGTTCTAAAGCCACGATTCAAAGGGGAATGATCGATTTATTGTTTATGTTATCATCTGTATTAGCTGTCAAATGTACACAAGATGTCAATTCTGACCAAAGAAGAAATAGAATGTTTGTGAAGGATCAAATCCCTACTGTAATCTGTATTTCAAATGTGCAGAATATGTTAAACGTATTAATTTTAGCGTATACAAATTTTAGTGTGTGCGAATTTTAGGGTGTATGAATTTTAGCGCAGATGATAATGTCGATAATGTGAATAATAAATAGTGAATAATGTGTTAAGATGTATAATAAAAAGGTCATTATACAATTTACTGTACAATATGGATTTTTTTTATTGGACTCGTCCATGTTGTGTAGAAAAAAACCGTATTAGACGAGACGCCGTTATAATAACCTTATATTATTTATATTGTGTACTCATTGGCAAAAGTATACAAAACCAACTCTCATCTAATAAAAGCAGTATACAGCCTGATAGATCATGGCCGATTTGGTCTGTATGTAACTGTTCCACATCTCCAGTGTACTATAGTCCATTATTTGATATTAACAATTGTTACAACATTGTTTCACATCTCCATTGTACTATAGTCCATTATTTGATATTAACAATTGTTACAACACTGTTTCACATCTCCATTGTACTACATGTATAACCAACTTTTACTTAATACACAGTACACACAGGAATTGTTTAGATGTAAGCTGGACATTTTGTATTATTATCAGCAATGTGTAAGCTCTAATGAAGAGATTTAGAGTTCTATTTGCCGTTATAGGATAAAACTGTTCATAATTATATGAGATGTGCTAGATTGTACAAGTGTTTCTGCTGATTTGTTTTGAACCAGTGCTTACTTTGGTCAGGTACAAAGTACAGTTTTCTGTAATGTAATAATTGACATCACCAACTTTGTACAAGATAATAATAGTACCACACCAAGTAAAGGTCCAAAGAAAGGAAAAATCCTAAGGATCTACTAGGATCAAATCATCGCCATGGAGATATAGAGACGGATACATGATGCATTTCATCAATCCTTCCTTATCTTCAATAACTAAAAACACTTGAAAACTTAAAATACAAAAACTCAATTGTTAAATAAAAATTATTTTATTTTTATATAATAACAACAATCCTAAATTTGAGGTCATGCCCTGACCTTTCAGGTCAAATCTGGGCCCCTGTGACCTACATAACCCCCACACTCACTAGTTCATGTTTTGTTCCAACTACATGACCCCTATCAATCACTTATTAATAATAACTATGGAAACAATAACCTGTTACCATGGAAATATTTTAACAAAAATCACCTGCATTAAGCCTAGCTGACTGAGAATATGCATTTATCTAATGGAAGCTTAATAATTTTATTTATTCATATAATGCAACATTACTCACAGGATTATATATAAAGATTCATTTTACATCAGGTATCCATCTTTAACCTTGTGTAACATTGTGGATTAGATAACATATATTTACAAAGCTACACAAACTGCTTTATCTTTTTTATAAGCCAAATTCATAGTGAATATGGGATCCTCTTTTAGGGAAAAAACTTACAAAAATGCAAAAGATTGAATCTGAGCACTGTCAGTGATAAACAAAAACTCTAACCACTGTACCACAAAACCACTTAAACATTATTGCTTGTTGACAATCTGATGTAAAACAAATCTTAACTATATATACCAGTGATGTAATACATATATAGTATATACATTGTATATATGATATATACACCTGACCTGTACTGTATTTATGAAGCATGCATTATATGTAAGCACTGTATTTATACCGTTGTTATATGACAACTCAGTCAAAACAAAATCACACAACAATCAAATAAAATTCACACCTATATTACTGTCTATTATGCAAAAACCTTCATGGGCTTCATCACTGTACCACATATTATCACTTAATATCATGTTAGAATTAGACTGGCACACACTGATTAACAAGCATCTGTTAAACACTAGCTATCCAAATCTTTATGTTAAAACTGTTATTTTTTTAATTTAACCAACACAAATGGATTACTAAATGAAATGTTCTTATAAAGTTTGTTAAATATTAACAACAAAATGTATAACAACTGCTAGCAAGGAAAGTACTTTATATAATAAAACCTAGATCCTTTCTTTATCCAAAACAATTTTTCCCAGTTTGTCATATACATACATATTTTAATGCTGTCATTTAGCAGATATTTAGAAAATCCTGCTAGTATTATACATTAAATTCAGTGAATACTGAAGAGGGATCTTTATATAAAACCAATTGTGGATTTCTAGCTCTGGAATTCTGTATCATCTATTTGGATGAGAATTTTTAACATTTAACCATTTTGTTCTTATGAATAGCATTTTCTGTCATATTTCTACACTACATTATGGCACATATATGAGAAACATTAAATGGGGGACTGATTTGCTCATCTTTTAATGGTTTTAATTAGATTTCAACTTTTGGATAATTAAGAAAAATGGTAATCAAAGAATAGGTTATTGAAAGTAAACTGGTTACCAACAGTATTCAAGAACAGACATTCTAATTCTAAAAAGTAAGAAGTTTAAATTTCCACAAAAACAGAAAGACCACATTAAATGCAGATAAAGATGTTTTTTTTTACACACACAATACTTCAAACGAACAAACAAACACAACACTCCATATACAACAAAATAATTTACAGATATATAACATGAATTTATCCCAGGTAATAACACAAGACTGTTATATACTCTACAGACCACAGGTATGTATCATTCATATACATATATATTATAAAGAGAGAGAAATGTTATACATAATATATACTAGGACCACATCCATTCTTAAACAACTTCCTATTCTTGATCTATTGCACCAGTTATGCAACATGCAGTAAAAACTGAGAAGAGTTTGTGAGTTTGACAATTATAAGTACCACAGAGTAATAAATAGCCCCAATGCTGAACTTTGTAACATAGATCAGAGCGAAAAGAATTAATCACGTTTGACAAAGTACAGCTAAAAAATACAAGGCTAGGTGGCAAGATTAAGAAGATGGTAAGAATGGAGTGTGATGGCAGTATTAACCCTATAGTTACAATATAAATACAGTGCAAATATAGTTAATATAGTTAAATAACACTTGTACAATTTATTAAGGGGACATCAACAAGCAAGGCTGCTTTTTACCATCTTTAGATATTTATGTTAATATAAAGGAAACATTGAAACCTTTCAGCTACATTTTACAATAATACTGTAACACTATATAAACATATACAAGATAGTACATGTACTGTATAGAAAATGGTTGTATATCAAACTGAAATCTTATCAATCAGCAACACTAAAAATATATCATGACATCAAAAAATTATATATAATAATTTTAAATGAAGAATGATTTTTTTTTCTGATGCTAATAAAATAATGAAGATTTTGTGTCTACAGATGTAGAAAATTTTTGGCAGGGAGAGAAAGTTATATACAGACAAAGAAAATCAAATTCAAATAGCACCAACAACTTTTAAAATTTTGATATGTTATAAATCTGACAACATCAAATTTCTTGTGATTTACATGACAATGTTGCTCAGATAGCTAATATCCAGACTGATCATTCAGAACTACAGGATCTTAATATCATAGTCAGATTATGGAATGATTTCCTTCCAGCTATATAACAAGGTCAAGTAGTGGAAGACATCTCATAATTATTTACAACTAAAGTTTTGCAAATATTTTTTACTAAAAAATTGTAGGGGGAAAAAAAGCAAAATTACATGTAAAATCACCATAAAACAGTGATTGTCAAAAAAAAAAAATTGATTCAATAAAGTTCACAAAGAATCAAAATGTATTATGTGAAACACTCGAGGAACCAGTATTTCCATTGGATATTAATATTATTGCATTATATCAGGTATGTCCCCTTTAATCCATAAACAGTAACAATAAAAATAAAACACAAACATACCAGTCCATGTCAATGTTATTTTTATGTAAGCATATTACACCGTAAATATATATAGAATTCAATCTCAAAATTAGACAACAGAATGCTAATACAGTTGTATCACATAGAATTAGGTCCAAACTACAGGGCTTAAAAATCGTTTTATTTTCATGTAATATTAAATAAAATTATTTTCCTCCTATGATAACAATGAGCAAGCACCTGTACTCAGTAATCAGGATGATGACATCAAATTTAAAATACAAACATTTATCATTGAATGAGAAGATTATTTATCATAAAGTATCAAGACAAATTATCTTTGTTAGAAATGGAGACTAACTTTTTAATACAATCACATTATTTAAATGTTTAACATAATTTTATTTATTTGTAAAAAAAAAATTTGCCAGGTGAACTTTTACTAAAAAAAAAAAAAAACATTGAAGCTGGCAGTGCAATATCAGCGAGTATGAGTAATATATCCGATAAACAAAACTATAAGATCACAAGTGAAAACACAAAACATTGTTCTGAGGTTTACATGAATATTGCTTATTCTGATGTTTAGGTAAAAAATTAGCATTTCTTCTATACTAACAGTAATCCCACAAATAAAATATGTCCACCTTTCCAAATCTGATGTGTGTTAGCAATAGCATTTCAATTATATAAACATTTTACAAGATGTTTAGTACTTAGCAGAATAACTTCATTTTTCTTACGGAAGATCCTAGCAATAAAACAACTTAAATATAAATTATCTCAAATCTAACAAATTATTTTGTGTTTCTGGTTTTGAAATCATTATCTGTTTATGTTTTAAGATTTTATTCAAACCATCTTCCTAACCTTATGACTTTTAGATTTAAATTTATTAATTTATGTTTATTGGAGCACTATAAAATTGTCTCAATTACTGATTTCCTAATGAAACCCAAGGCTGTGTATATTACTTTTGGATGCTCCCGTTTTTAACATCAATGTGTTTATTGACCAATGAGTACATATATATGTTTGCACCAGTAAGAAAGACGATAAAACGTTAGACTACTATAGAACAAAAACCGTACACAATAACATAATCAATGAAGATCATCATTAGTAAAGCTATCAGGTATAATTTTATAAATACATTGTTAAGAATCCCTTTTATTCTGTATATGCGATCACTTGTGAATAATGGACAGAACAATGTCATTTAGTATTTAATTTTTTTCAGTTATTTTTTTAAAAATCTATCACCAAAATATATATAAAAAAAATCCAACATGTAGCTTTACAATCTATCCTTAACTAAGATTTTCCTAAACTAACATCAGACAAATATGAAATTTTAAACTCTTTATAAATGTTTAAACAATTCAAGAATTTAAAGTGCCATTTTACAGATCACTTCAAGTTTATTAAATCTGTGTTATGTCTTTTTCAAAAATTTTATCTGTTCCCAAAAAAAAAAAAAAAAAAAAAAAAGTAATAAAATAAAGAAATATGAAAATAAATAAATGCCAAAACTTGCTTAATTTAAGGAAAATCTTAGTTAATAAATGATTGTGAAACTAAACTGTGTCAATTTATACAAAATGCTCTGTTAGAATGTTAATATGGTTCATTCACATTTATCCAACATTTGAAAATTCAGTATTCACACTTATCCAACATTGGATTTACGCACCATTGGCTTTAAGATTATTTACCTGTGGTGTGATCAGCTAGTTTTCCCTACCAGAATAAAAGTTCCTTTACTATAAAAAGTAAACCATAAATAAAAAGTAAATATGTTGAATTTTTGAAATTAATTTTTTTATTTCCTACCTTAATAAAATTCAAAAATGTTACATTTAATAAAAAATATTAAAGTTTTAACCAAAAATTAAAAAAAACTACTATAAGAAATAAATATGTCAATTTTTATAATTAAAAAAAATTATTTTTTATTTTTATTTATTTTTTCTTTTCATTTTCTTCTCTTTTTGACACTCAGAATTCGCTAAGAATTTACAACACTATGTCACTTTTTAATGATTAATGAGTATAATGGAAGGATTGTGCTGTAGCACCTAATTAAAATTTGTTAAAGAGATTTATTTTCAAATCTGATAAATAAGTTAAGTTTTTTTTTGCAAGTGGTACTTTTTATTTATGTGATAGTGCTAATTGATATTATTATTTAAAATGTGATGCAGTTACTGTAACATTATATTGCTTAATGTCATTTGAATTTTTAAAAATATTTGATATTGGTTTTAAAAACAATGTTACTGGTTTAAGATTAAATACTTAATATCAATCAATATCTTTATTCAGCATAAAACATTACAATGTTTATAGCTATCATTGATCACAATCAAATACAAATGTATAGCACACAGGATACATCTAAATATGAAGTTGTGTTATAAAGTAGAAAACATACATTTTAAACCAAGTTTTTCTCCATGTTTAAATGCAAAATACACAAATTTTGATAATTTATTATTTAAATAGTGACTGGAACAAGTCATAAGATATTTGAATTTATGGATATTTGGCCAATGACAAAAAAAATTTTGGGTGAAAAACTACGCCTAAGGTATGAATAAGCAGGACAAACTAACAAAAAAAAATGGTATTCGTTTTCGACAATTTTCATGTTACAAAATGTACCATATGTTATTCTTTTAGCAATAAATAAGTTGTCATTTTTGAGTAACTGTTCAATATCGTTTGCCACCTTTGAAAGAACCGATATTCTAATATTTGTTTTAAGATATTAAAATTCACATATATATGATTCTGGTTTAACCAGAGATCAGTCATACCTAAATCTGATAACAAATTCTTAACATTGTATGCCCAGTTCATTTTTTGTTACATTTTCCACCATCATATTGTTTTATTTTTTATTTTTAATTGGAATTATATAAATCAGGTGCAATAAAAATCTTTGAAAATGAAACTTCTTTTCATTTTACCTGGTATATTTAATCTTTTAAAAGGTGAAGGTATGAATTTCCCTGTTCACAGTACCCAAGCCCACCTATTGTTTCCATTTTCCTTTGATGTCATTTATCCAACATAGAATTTAATCCAATATCAAATGTTGGATTAATGTGAAGACACCGTTAATATAGATAAACTGTGTAGATATATCATAGTGTTATACTAAAACAAGACTTACGGTATGTACATACAAAATAAAAGGATTCTCAACAATAATGCATTATTATGCACCAAAAACCCAATACATGGATTTATATTAAATATAAAATACATAACAAAATATAATAATAATAACTACTGCATATATAAATAATAAAAGGATAAAAAGAGGATAATAATCATTATAATGTCACTGATAACAGATATAGAAAATATTTTACAACTTCTAGTACTTTATATGTCAAATAATTGATCAGGAAAGACCTTAAAATTATTATTGTAAGTATTATCTTATTGCCACCCCCGATACATGATAATGATGTTATAATTAACCAGTCTTACAGCTTAAAGGTTTTAATATCCAATCATTTACATGTATATATTCCATGCTGGAACAAGAATAAGAAGTCTTAACTATTGTGGATGCCAGCTGCAAAAATAACTCAAAAAACTTTAAATCTTTTGTTTCTGACAATATTTTTTCTGTGTTATAATTCCACAGTTTCCAGATAAGATATTTACCATATGCAGTGTGTTAAAGAAAATATAAATCAAGTTAAGTGTGTTAAACAAACTATAAATCAAGTTAAGTGTGTTAAACAAACTATAAATCAAGTTAAGAATATTTGGTAGTGAAAAACAAAGTGAAATCACCTTCAAGACATGTTCTGTAAGTCTAGCAAAATATTTTCCAAAACCATTTTCATAAACAGATGACAATTATTTCAACAAATTCAAAACTAATTAATTAATTAACAATATTAAAAGTTTTGTTTCAGCTCTAGGATGATATACAAACAGATAAAATACAAATAACAACAACTCTGCACCAAAAAATAAAACATAACAAACTTTAACAGTATAAATCTTACTACATCAAATCAAACCTTTACTTATAGCTAATTCAAGAATATAAAAGATTTAAACTCACACCATTTTGTAGTACATTTATACAGGACTGTTGACTGCAAGATAGAAATATACCACCATGATTTGCCTTTATCTACATAATGTAGAACATTTATTTTGATTAATATGGAACACATGGTTTGATATTGGGATTGGCTTCAAAACAGTTCCATAACCGCAGGCAATAAAATCTCTGTATAAACATTAGCAGACTATATATAGTACACAGGAAAACATTTTAACAAAGTAATCCAAAAACCATCCTTAATGTAATAAAGAAAAATGTAATTTGTACAATAACAACTTCCTAAATAAATAACGAAAATGTGAATTGTACCAAATATCAACATTCTCAATTTTTATGTCTTTTACTGTATTGCACAAAAGGAATGCTTATGGTTATAATTATTACACATATTTTGAGAAGCACTTCCATATGTAAAACCATAATAAAATCTTGATATAACACTAAAGGCTTGAACCTTTGACCAAAGTAGCTCCCAAGACAATTTTGACAAACTGTAACTAAGTCTTTACATAACCTTTGGACAAAGTAGCTTCCAAGACCATTTTGACAAATTGTAACTAAGTTTTTAGACAAAAAGAAACAGTTGGGTTTATATGGACTTTATCTTGAAGTTTTGTAAAGTTTTTATGATCCTAAAGTCCTAAAAGGTCAAATGAAGGCAGAACTGACTATATTTATGGCACTAATAAGCAAAAAATAAAACTCCTCTAACAAGATTAGTGATACAGTCGTACATCAATTATGTAGACTAGGTGTATATGTAATCTCTAATTGATCAATAATATACTAAATAATAATAATAATATATATATATATAACAAATGTGGTGATCTTAAAGGAAATGTTGGGATCAACAGCAACAAAAAATCAACCATAGAAATGGAGGGATTTAACAACAACAGAAAATCTGTTACACTATGTTCTATAGATAACATGTCTTACAATCACTCGGTAATAATGTGAGTTAATTTGAATCCAAAACAAAACCTGCTTAACAAGATAATTCTTTTAATAATAAACAAAATTTTAACCAAACTCTAACTTCTCAACATAGATTTCATCTAAAAGAAATCAA
The DNA here is from genome assembly GCA_029721355.1 of Tegillarca granosa. Taxonomy (NCBI): domain Eukaryota; kingdom Metazoa; phylum Mollusca; class Bivalvia; order Arcoida; family Arcidae; genus Tegillarca; species Tegillarca granosa. The sequence goes on from CM056602.1 coordinate 41,857,944, forward strand.
ACAATGTAAAAAAAATATTAAAAAATTCAGCACTAAGAAATTTATGAGAATTCGGACAATCTTCCAAATTTTACATTTATCTAGTAAATGAAAAAATTATGTTAAGCAGCTAAACTTTAGTACTAACATTGTAATGTTTAATTAATTTCATACATGATCGTTAGTAAACTATCTAAGTCATAAAATTGGAAATATGAAAAAAAGTTATATCCTTAATTAATAAAAATAATTAATGAATTATCCAGTAATTCAGAAATTTCCAGTCAGTTAAGCTTCAGTGACCATTCTAATTTATAATTGGTTACTTTTGTTATGTTAACTGCATCAATGAAACCTAGAGCAAACACTTAGCAGCAGTATACATATATATATATATATTTATATATATTTAAATTTATTATTAGTAGTTTCTACTATAATTAAAATTACATTATTTTTTCCTAAGAAATGAAGGCACACCAAATCTAGATGTAGGTTTTTCTGCAGGGGCTGGCTGTGTTGCTGGTGCTTTTGCAGCAGGTGCTGGCTGTGCTGCTGGTGCTTTTGCAGCTGTAGCTGGCTGTGCTGCTGGTGCTTTTACAGCTGTTGCTGGCTGTGCGGTTGGCGCTTTTGCAACTGCTGCTGGGGCTTTTTCAACAGGGACTGGCTGTGCTGCTGGCACTTTTGCAGCAGGTGCCTGCTGTGCTGCTGGCACTTTTGCAGTAGGGGCTGGCTGTGCTGCTTGTGTTTTTGCAGCAGGGGCTGTTGCTCCGAACCTGGAAGCAACTGATTTAGTTGCTGGTGCCCCCATTGTTGCCTGTTGTGTTGCTGGTGCTATTTTTGTTGTGGGTGATACTGGAGCTGGTGCTATTTTTGTTGTGGGTGATACTGGAGCTGGTGCTATTTTTGTTGGTGATACTGGAGCTGTTACTTTAGATGTAGCTGGTGCTGCAGTGACTTTAGCAGGTGCTATTGCTATTGTTTTCACTGATGTAACTCCTGTAGTTGTTGCTGGTTTACTCTGAACTGTGACAGTATCAGTTTTTGCTGCAGCAGTTTGAGGAGGAATTGAAGACACAGGTTTAACAGAACTTGTGACTTCCACTTTTCTCTCTGATACAGGCTGTGGCTTTGGTGTTTCTTTAGGAATAAATGGACTAGAATTGGAAGCAGGTGATTCATCTGGGGGCCCTTGGAGGGATTCCAGTAATTTTCTCTGTATATTATCAAAAGCATCTACTCCCAAATAATCTGCCTGGCCTCTTTCCCAGTTAAACCTTCTTTCCCTATCGCTCAGAGGAGGTGGAGGAATACCTTCAGAACCAGAACCGGAAGACAATCCACTGACCAAACCAGACTGTAAATAACAAAAAATAAAACACATAAATACATAAAAATAAAATAAACAAAAAAAAAAAAAGATTTTATAACATAACTTCACTATTATACATGTAAATAACTATGAAGAATCTGAAGTCTGAATATGATCAACAAATGTAAGTAAGAAAAGCATATTTACTGGTACAAACAACTTAATAATGTCTGCTGCTGCAGCTGGTTATAACAGGAAGTAAACATCTCCAAACACAAACCTCTAGCATAATTAACCAACATTTCACTTCTTGATATTTTACTAAAATTAACAATGTTTTAAACAATACCATACGAAAAAAACAACAAAAAATCCCCCAATCTTAATACTACATACTATTACTTGTAATCCAGTAAACTCTTAACTCAATTGTGGCCTTGACCTTTGTAGAATGATAAGATATTATTGTGAACTTGACCTTTGTAGAATGATCAGATATTATTGTGGCCTTGACCTTTGAAGAATGATCAGATATTATTGTGAACTTGACCTTTGTAGAATGATCAGATATTATTGTGGCCTTGACCTTTGTAGAATGATCAGATATTATTGTGAACTTGACCTTTGTAGAATGATCAGATATTATTGTGGCCTTGACCTTTGTAGAATGATAAGATATCATTGTGGACTTGACCTTTGTAGAATGATCAGATATTATTGTGGCCTTGACCTTTGTAGAATGATCAGATATCATTGTGGCCTTGACCTTTGTAGAATGATCAGATATTATTGTGGCCTTGACCTTTGTAGAATAATCAAATAAGCCCTGAAGTTATCTTCCTTCTTAATATTATTATGTTCTATTTTTCTTTCTCATATTAATAATTCAAGAGTTGAAATAAGTTACCAAACTCTTAGCACAAATTTGTTTAAAGCTGCATTAAGTTTTCAAAAGAAAAAATTAAAACGGTGCTAATCTAATTAATGATGTCCCTTATGAACAATGTTACATTTGGTTCAATGATAAAAGCTCGAATAAATACATATATATTACAGTATTTACCCAGCGAGATGCAGCATTTGGGATCTAATATTAGAACATGGTTACGTCATCAGAACCTGGGTCATTTAAACACAACTTTCAAAACAGTGAAATATGATAAATAAAACACAGAACTTTGTTGAATTTGTCATTTGTGACTTAGTAAGGGATACATAACACCATTTCAAATACATCTGCATATTAATGAAGGACAATTAATGCAATCTGTCATGTTTCACATTCGATTCTAGGTTTTTCCGTACATCCGTGTGCATGCTCCAAGCTCATAAATACCATCGTAAAACACTGACCAACCCGTCAGGGGATTCCGTTTATTTCCAGCTTAAAGAAATGAAATTTTAGAAAATGAATCTCACGGATCGTGGTTGGAAGATATCTATTTTTTAAAAAATTTTTTTTTAGAAAATCAAAAAAAAATTCAGAAAATTGAAAACCTTATTGCAGCTTTAATGATACACAGACAATTATCCATTCTAGTTTTATAGTTAAACTGTTATTTAAACACCAAAAGTTTAGTACTAATTTGTGGTGTTGCCATATGGGTTTAAAATCAAAGTTCATGATTGACTGATAATGAAAAGTTGAGATGGTTTGCATAATTTAGGAGTAAATGAGTATTTGTAAGTTTTACTAATATTAATCTGATGTAGACTGATAGACTTATTAGTACATATAAACATACTGGTACTCACTAGTACTATATCGGTACCATACTATGTTACTTACACGTTTCTCATTTAGGGATCATCACAATCATATTATTATTATCATAATTTAGTTATTATTATTATCATTATACAAGTATTTGGTTTGTATGTCTGGTGAGCATAAAGACTGGAACATGATGAGAAAGTGAAAAAAATCAGAATGGAAACAGCAAAACACAGATGGAAGTATAATTTTGACAGGATTGATTAACACAACCAGGAGGCTTCAACACATTGATCATCACTTCATTTAAATATTGAGTATTTAATATTTGAATAAATTTCGTCCAATGACCTTGTATAAATAAAAGTCCAAATGGACTTCCATGATTTAAAGTTTAATTATTTACGTCTGCTGACCTACTGAACTTAAAGGGTACCTGTAACCAAAAATTTTTTTATCCCAGTTGTTTTATATATTATTTAAATATAACAATATCGAAAACCGCATCAAAATTGGTGATAAAATAAAAAAGTTATAGCGGTTTGAAATCCACATTTTTTAACTTTCTCTTTATCGCAAAGTGAAACGCCTCGTTTTAAGTTATAAACGTGTGACATCATTGCAGTATTAGAAGTAGTGTCTTACATAATAGACAGTAGTAACTATGATGATATATTGGCGTATGAAGAAGAAAGTAACGACTCTGACATGTACCTATTTATGTCAAATAGTTCGTCATTATTTGGGGAAGCAGTAGACAATCTTATAAGTAATGAATTTTGAGTATATCCGTTATTTATTCTGACCAGAAACGGGCGAATTTGATGAATATATTGAGTCGAGTCCCGACCTACTCGAAAATTGTGACTACATTTGGTTGCATAGCTGTTGAAAAAACGTGACGAGTGTTAACTTGTCAACAACACGAAAATTGATTATATCTGACTTTTTTTAAAAAAAAATAAATTATTTTATTAAGTCTGACTGGACAGACTCAAGAAATACGATAAGTTGCATAGCTATAACAAAAAATACGCGATTAGTTTTAACTTGTCAAATACACGACAAAAATTAATTTAATTGTCGACATTTTAAAATGAATTAAATATCAAGTCGGACTGGACAGGCTACCGGATGAATATTATGGAACTTGCTTTGGTGTCATGTGCTGATTTTGAATTTCTATCAAAATAATAGCATTCAAAATTACATAAAAATCCAATCGCCTATATGCTTGTTTGTGCAATGTTTATTGACAGTTGAAATTAAATGACCATATGTAGAAAACTTTTAAGTAGTCTGGCGGCAACACATTTCCTTGATAATTGGAAGATGTTCACACGATTAAAGTTTGTAACATAGTTCTTTTCAGCTGCCCGATGGCTAATTAATGCTGGGGTAATTAAAAAGAAAAAAAAAGACAAGATATTCCATCTAAAATTATTTTACGCGAAATATATTATAATTGTTTAAAATGAAATGATACAGATTTTAGATGGGGACCACATTAAAAAACGAGATAATAATAATAATAATAATAATAATAATAATAATAATAATTTTATGGATTTGTATATAGAATAAAGGATTTAAAAATATCACCGTGAGTTATATGTATGCCCAAGGAAAAGTGAAAACTAAAATCTAATATAAAATCTAATAATCTATTATCTAATTAAATGTCGTAAGTAGATCTGTAAACGTGTTTCAAATAGACTATTCTGGTCGTCAATTTTGAATTTTCAATTTTGCCTAAAAGTTACATTTCATTATTATTATTATTATTATTGACATAAAAACTAAAGAAAAATTTCTTTTTCTTACTTTTTAAAATTTTAAAATGAAATATCCTTTTTTCCGGAGTGAAAACTTTATCATGACTGTATATGACAAATTACGTTTATCAGATAAAATTATTTTACTTTACTCGAACTGTAAATATATTATTGTATATTACAGGTCGTAAGATAACTTTATCAACCTGCAAATCAATTTTGCAAATTATACGTGACATCCTGTTAATTACAGGTGTGGGTCTAAATCTAAGGAATGTGTCTAATATACAAAAGGATTAATAATAATCTTTATTATCGGTACATGTCAAACGAATGTTATCCACTTCATTAAATAGTTTTTCCCGTAAAATAATCATAGAAAGTTAAACTACGAGTTCGTATTTGTCTTATTTTAGTAGTTGGTAAATAATATTCTGTGGAGATATGTTACTGGTATGACGTCACAACACGGGAGCCTCGATATCGACCTTTTTGATTTGGATTACTAGAGATGTATTAGAAAATCGCCGATATCTACGTTATTATGAAATGGAATTTTATGGAATTTTCGCTACAGCCATATTTAAGTACGACGAATAAAATATGTCAAAACTAAAAATCGTTACAGGTACCCTTTAATAACTCTGTCACACTGTTAGCTATCAACAACACCAATAGATAAACCTCGTTTTTCTTTCCCTGTTTGTCCTCACACCTGTTCCATATACATACTTATATCCTTCACCTTTACAGTTTCAAATCCCTCAATTTTATATCAAACATTCAAGATAGCCTTAACTGTTTTTATAAGATCCAACAATATTATGATAAGTAGACTGTGTTATCTAGCTTTTCCTTACTGTCACACTCCTTTAGACCCTCAATAACAGTTTGTGCATTTATGTGTGTTTTTTGTGTCCTTGTAACAATTTATAGTCAATAAATTGTCACATCCATGACAACATGTGTACAGTTATATTTCACTACAACCTTGTAACATACTGTAATTGTTATAATACAGGGTACTACATATAATTATATTTAACATAATGATGGACCAATTATTTTACATTTATTACATATATCTTCAACATTTGAAAATCTTAAGCTATCACTGTTGGTTATCTAAAATTTTTCTTACAAAATGTGGTTTTCGAATTAAAGAAGAAAAGTATGATCTATAAGAATGTTTACAGCAGTGCTTTTACTCCTTTACCATGCTAATATGTTACTATGACAGTTATTTATTATTTAAATGCATAAATTATATAATGTCACTGTATTTAACTAAATGTACTGTCAAAATATGTTAAATTAGCATTTTTACAAAGTTTCTTATCAGATATCTTATCCATACTATGATTTAAATGCAAATTATATATATATATATATATATATATATATATATATATATATATATATATATATGCATTTGTACTTCATGATTTAAAAAAAAATTTTGCTTTAGAATTGTTACAAATATTTTTTTAAGCAAAATCAAACTCTTCATACTACCCCCTCCAAAAAAATAAAATAAAATAAAATAACAAAAAATAATAAATAAATAAAATAATCAATTTCAGCTAACTTTCTTGCTGCTATTCTTCTAATAAGCCCGAGAAAAAGCAATGTAAGACCAAGGACCTCTTTCTATCAGGTGCTCTCATAATTACCCTGACTGTATAAATATTTGTTATCAACAACTTTGTGTGCACAATAAGTTTTCTTCTAATTTAACAAGAGTGCTCCTCTAGACCCTCAAAATTTAATGCACACTCTGCAGCAAAAACAAAGTGTTAAAGATCATCTTTTGCATGTTAATATATGTAAAGGGATAAAAGGTCATTTAAATCTGAATGAAACAAGATTCCAAAGATTATAATAAACTAGGCTAGCATTCTTTACATTATGTATGTAAATTAAACAGCAGGTTACAAAGTAATACTATAGTCACCACTGACAAGTTACCATGACTTATTGTATACTGTAAATTCTTTCATCTCAACAAACTCATTTCAACTTGGTTGGCTAGTTAGTTTGTCAATAGACATTTTTTCAGTCATTCTTGGAAAAAAAAAATTGTTGTAGAGAATTTTCTCGAACTTGTACTTTTCAAGCACTAATGGCCTCTTTGTGCTGACAACATAACATCATGTAATGCTATACAAACATAAATCACATTGTCTGCTAGTAATAATACATGTACAATGAAACCTGTCTAAAATAACTCCTTCTAGCCAAAACATGTTGTTTTATTTATTTTATACATACTTTATATTCAGTTTTCAAATGGAAACTATGTTTATGGTTTCAGTTGTCTTTGTTTACAGATCAGGATTCAGATTTATGTGTTTACAGAGGATTAAGATTTATCTGTTTCCAGAAGATTAAGATTTATCTGTTTAAAAAGGATTCATTTTACTCAGTTTACAGAGGATTCAGATTTACCCGTTTCTAGAGGATTTAGCTTTGTCTGCTTAAAGAAGATTCAGATTTATCTGTTTCCAGAGGTTTCAGAGTTATCTGTTTATGAAGAATGCAGATTTATCTGTTTAAAAAGGATTCATTTTGCTCAGTTTACAGAGGATTCAGATTTACCCGTTTCTAGAGGATTTAGCTTTATCTGCTTAAAGAAGATTCAGATTTATCTGTTTCCAGAAGATTAAGATTTATCTTTTAAAAAGGATTCATTTTACTCAGTTTACAGAGGATTCAGATTTACCTGTTTCTAGAGGATTTAGATTTATCTGCTTAAAGAAGATTCAGATTTATGTGTTTACAGAGGATTCAGATTTATTTGTTTACAGAAGATTCAGATTTATCTGTTTACAGAGGATTCAGTTTACTCAGTTTAGAGAGGATTCAGATTTATGTGTTTAAAGAAGATTCAGATTTATCTGTTTACAGAGGATTCAGTTTACTCAGTTTACAGAGGATTCAGATTTATCTGTTTACAGAGGATTCAGTTTACTCAGTTTACAGAGGATTCAGTTTACTCAGTTTACAGAGGATTTAGATTTATCTGTTTACAGAGGATTCAGATTTATCTGTTTACAGAGGATTCAGTTTACTCAGTTTAGAGAGGATTCAGATTTATGTTTACAGAGGATTCAGTTTACAGAGGATTCAGATTTATCTGTTTACAGAGGATTCAGTTTACTCTGTTTACAGAGGATTCAGATTTATCTGTTTACAGAGGATTCAGATTTATCTGTTTACAGAGGATTCAGTTTACTCTGTTTACAGAGGATTCAGATTTATCTGTTTACAGAGGATTCAGATTTATCTGTTTACAGAGGATTCAGTTTACTCAGTTTAGAGAGGATTCAGATTTATGTGTTTACAGAGGATTCAGTTTACTCAGTTTACAGAGGATTCAGTTGTCTTTGTTTACAGAGGATTCAGATTTACAGGTTTCACTGTAAAGTATTATTCATCTAGAGCCTCAGAATTAGCAGAACAAGATCAACTAATTGTACTATTGTTATCTGAATGCTTAGGTCATTATATATTTTTCATATAAAACATCAAGGTTACCTAACATTCTTAATGAAGAAATTCCAGTAAAAATTTATATAACTTGTATCTTACCATGATTTACAATGTAACCAACATAAAATGTCTAATAAACAAGAATTTCCTTCAGACTCTTGGCATTTTTGTTACAAATTCAGTAAATATCTTGAAGTTTTTGTATTATATAATACATCTGTAGTGTCCTCATTTAAATACCAATTGGCTGATAGTAGACATGTAGGTCATGGTTGTTTGTAAATGATAAAGTATCAAAAAACAAAATGTAACATGTCAAGGTCATATGGAGATAATGAAGAATAAGAGATTTTATGTTTTTTACTCTAACAAGTGAAAAACGGATATATTTGTGGATACATGATTTTATAAACATTTATCATCAGCAGAGCATTCACTGAAATAGTGCATAAACATAGTTTCCGTATGAAATTTAAAACATTAGATTTTTAAGACAAGATTTGAAAACGGAATAAAACACATTTTACTGCCTTTCAGACAGAAGCAATGTAGTTGTATATGGTGTAACCCTGGACTAGGTCAACTCAATGTCTTAAATCAACGTTTAAGGGGTTGATTGGTTGCACTATTGTATAATGTTTTATTATCGTTACTCTCTAATCATTCAAGATCAAAGGTTAAACTTTATCTGTAATTGTAGTTTTTTTTTTACTTCCTTTCTCAGACAAGGACAACCTGGTTCAAAACTGCAGTGTCAAGTAGAATTAGGTTGTAGAGGTTTAAATATATCTAAATTTGAAATCTTTTTTATTTATATGAAAGATTATCAAGATTAACTGCTTAATAATTCAAAACTAGGAAATAATTTTTGTGTTCAATTATCAATACATGTATTTAATATGACAAAGTCAGGATGCTAAAGTTTTTAAGAATTTATAAAAGTCAGCAGAATATTCAGCAAACAAAAGAGAAATCAATAACCAATGTTCTGACACGTAAAACTGTATCAATGTTTCTGGAAGAAATCAAAGGTGTCTGAATTATTTAAAATTGGCAAAAAATTAATATATGTGGAGAATTTAAGAAATAAAATTCTGAAACAAAATCAAAGCTCAAATTTTTCACATGCTTGAATTATTAAGCAATTACTGCATTTCAGATTTCGATGACTGTAGTACCCAGGAGAACCTCTACACATCTAGTCTGTCAAATATTTTTATATTAATCCATCAAATAGGATTAACACTGGACCCTTCACTGCAAACATTTACAGTGTTAAAATTCTCTGAATTCCTCTGAATTATTTGGGCCTTGAAGGTTACCTTTTAATGCCCAGCCTTAACCAATCACAAATCAGACGGGTCGTAGGATCAGGAAATATGTCAGTTTGATTGCCTCAGAAATGATCGCAAGGTATTTATTTAAAATTACAGTTCTGACTGCTTCAAAACAAAAATCGTGTATGTGGAATGAAAATACAACTTTTGGATTGCATTTTGCACAAATTGGCTAAAAATTCAACAGCTGTATAATAACATAATAGTTAAGTTACAAATTTCATTCTCTGGTATAACAAATGAATTCAAATTTCTAATAAATTAACATGAACACTTAACGATTCTCATTTTAAATTTGAACAATTCCATTAAATATTGATCCTTATCCTTTGCCAGATTGATAATAAGGAATGAAAATATATCATTGTTGCCAAAAACAATATGTACCAATTTAATTTTCAAAGGTATAGATCATTTGTGGCACAGAAGCTAAAATTCCTGTAGTAAGTTTATGTAAGAGTTATCTCCCATTGACTACCTTATGCAACATGCATTGCTTTTTCTCCTTTTATTTTATAGATATCTGGCATTTGAAAGGACAATACATAAATTCAAATAAAACTATATACAAAGGAACCTTGTCTAAACTGAAATTCAGTCTACTTAATGAAATATGTTATCTAGAAGAAAATCAGTTGAGACAAGTTCTACTTTACAAACAAAACTCCAAACATTTAATGTGTAAACAGCTCCTGAACACAGTGCAACTTACCGAATCTGATAGTAGCTCATGCTTTAAATAATCACGATCACAGTTATTGTTATAATTAGATAAGTTATCAACTAAAACTGAATTGTTTTCTTTATTATCACAACTATCTGTTTTAACATCATCATCATTATTCACTGATACAGTTTTATCTGTTATTGATGATTCTCCCCAGTTTTTCATAACATCTGAAACATTGTAACTGGAAGGTGGTGGAGAATCCGTGTCAATTGATGTCATAGGTTCCTCTGAAAAGTGTGATTCTAAAGTATTATAAGATCGTGTTATTACAGGAATTTCTACAAACTGGCTGTTACACTGACTAGAATCATGATTGTCTGACGAAGAGTCACTGTTTTTATTATCCGAGATGTGAGGCGGGATATAAGGAATGATGGCTGGATATGTTGTATGGGTACCATGGTAATATGGAGGTTGATGGGATTTCTTCGTTTGCTGGAAACAAAACAGAAAAACATATCCTTTGTAGGTAGGCAGACACATTCCGGAATACAAAAGGGATTCTAACTCTCAGACTCATGATTAGAATTTTAAGATTTTAAATTTTTTATTCATTTTTCTTCTATTTTTTCAGCATTTAAAGATATTAGAATTAATTTTTTTTAATGTATAGGTAGTTTTTTTCCAGAAAATTTTTGCTTGAAAATACGAAAAATAAAGAGTTCCTGTAACAAGGCAAATAAATATTGAAAATCAAATTATGATTACTGAACAGCAAATTTAAAACAAAGCAAAAACTTGTTTAATGCCTGAACAGAGGAAAAACTGTAACATACATTTTCATGTGAAAATATTTGAATGTAGATTTTAACATGTCTCCAAGAGAGAAGACTAATTCCTTAGCTAAAAAGAAAGAAAAAACAAATAAATAAACAAAATATCATCCATATTTTTTACAAACCTATGAAATTGTTTTATTGTTTGTTTTGTGAAAAAATAACCACCTGTTACAGTGATGGTTAAATATATAGTCATATCAGCTTGATTTTAGACAAATAGTACTCAAAAGTTTCTGGGATAAAAAGTAATGTTTCTTTGTCCACTGGTGAACACTGCAATGTTGGCTAATCAGACAATGTAAACCAAGAAATGGCAGGCAATTAGTAACCAACCAATCATAGCTAAAGACACTTCAATAGGAGGTAAAATAATGTAGACTGATTAGAGTGGAGTGGAGTGGAGTGGAGTAATGGTGTTTTACACTCCAGTCAAGAATCTTTCAATTATTCGAGGTGGTCAGTTCTGGAATGGTGGAGGAACCCAGAGTGCACGGAGAAAACATCTGACCTTCGGCAGCAGACAAACATTCTCACACTAGGATCTGTCCGAGTGGGATTCCAACCCAGCAATGTGATCCGTAAGCGCGCGCTTTAGATCACTCGGCCACTGAGGCCCCGTAGATTGATTAGAAACTGACCAATAATATCTCAAGAAATTTATATGAAGTATAATCATGATCTCCGTAAATTATCTAACATAAATATCCTATTTTTTAAAACCATCAAACCATTTCTCTAAAACAAACCCATGGCTATAGTATGTAAACTATGAGTGGAGTACCTGTGTAGACAATTGTTAATATCTTTCATATTCAAGAATAACTTGTATTTACACAAGTGTAAAATGGAAGGTACACTCCTGCCTATGAACATTTTTCATATTCACGATTAACTGTTACTTGTATATCTCTGCCAGCACTAATGTTGATGGCATGGTGTGTAAAAAATGTACAATCTAAAATGTATGATTATTTTCCATTGATACTAATGCAATATTAATTTATCATCACATATTAAATGTTTTAATACTTCAAGTATAGCAAATATCAACAAAGAGTGAAACAACAAAACAACTCAAATAAATATCAGAAGTATTTGTGAAATTTCTTACATATGTCTTTTGAATCAGTAAACTTTTTCGATGATCAAGAAATAATACATGGCGATACTACCACATAAAGATGGTAGAAGATTTTGTTATATCTGATCTATCAACAGTTGGATGTAGATTATATCTGTCTGTAATGTAGAAATATGTGTATTACATCAACAGGTGACAGCTAGGATCATTTTACTATTACTTTGGTAAAGCTTCTAATACTTTCTTACATTACAAAAATCTTAATAGCAACTGATAACAGAAAATAAGGGCATTCTGTAAAACAAAGTGAAATGTGTGATTCCATCTAATGCATACTCAAGCAGTGAGGTTTTGAAATAACTTTTTTCAGTGACCAAGAATTTTAAAAGCCATTTTAAAAATATTTTATATGAAAAAAGAGAAATATACTTAACAAAATATACTAATACAGGCCTTAAATCATGTTCTACGCATGACCAGGCCTTAAATCATGTTCTATGCATGACCAGGCCTTAAATCACGTTTTATGCATGACCAGGCCTTAAATCACATTCTATGCATGACCAGGCCTTAAATCACATTCTTTGCATGACCAGGCCTTAAATCATGTTCTATGCATGACCAAGCCTTAAATCATGTTCTATGCATGACCAGGCCTTAAATCATGTTCTTTGCATGACCAGGCCTTAAATCATTTCTATGCATGACCAGGCCTTAAATCACGTTCTATGCATGACCAGGCCTTAAATCACGTTATCTGCATGACCAGGCCTTAAATCACTTCCTATGCATGACCAGGCCTAAAATCTTGTTCTATGCATGACCAGGCCTTAAACAAGTTCTTTGCATGACCAGGCCTTAAATCATTTCTATGCATGACCAGGCCCTAAACCAAGTTTTTTGCATGACCAGGCCTTAAATCATGTTCTATGCATGAGCAGGCCTTAAATCACATTCTATGCATGACCAGGCCTTAAATCATGTTCTATGCATGACCAGGCCTTAAATCACGTTCTATGCATGACCAGGCATTAAATCACGTTCTATGCATGCCCAGGCCTTAAATCACATTCTATGCATGACCAAGCCTTAATTCACGTTCTATGCATGACCAGGCCTTAAATCACGTTCTATGCATGCCCAGGCCTTAAATCACATTCTATGCATGACCAAGCCTTAATTCACGTTCTATGCATGACCAGGCCTTAAATCACGTCTATGCATGACCAGGCCTTAAATCATGTTCTCATGACCTGGCCTTAAATCACGTTCTATGCATGACCAGGCCTTAAAACACATTCTATGCATGACCAGGCCTTAAATCACATTCTATGCATGACCAGGCCTTAAATTACGTTCTATGCATGACCAGGCATTAAATCACATTCTATGCATGCCCAGGCCTTAAATCACATTCTATGCATGACCAAGCCTTAATTCACGTTCTATGCATGACCAGGCCTTAAATCATGTTCTATGCATGACCAGGCCTTAAATCATGTTCTATGCATGACCAGGCCCTAAACCAAGTTCTTTGCATGACCAGGCCTTAAATCATGTTCTATGCATGACAAGGCCTAAAACCATGTTCTATAAATGACCAGGCCTTAAATCATATTCTATGCATGACCAAGCCTTAAATCATGTTCTGTGTATGACCAGGCAAAAAAAATTATGTTCTGTACATGACAAAAACAATCAAAACATGAACCCTTACCCTAATCTTCCATGTCTACAAACCTCAACAGTATTTATGTCTACAAACCTCAACAGTATTTATGTCTACAATACAAAGCTCAACAGTATTTATGTCTACAAACCTCAACAGTATTTATGTCTACAGACCTCAACAATATTTATGTCTACAATACAAAGCTCAACAGTATTTATGTCTACAAACCTCCACAGTATTTATGTCTACAAAGCTCCACAGTATCAATGTCTACAAACCTCAACAATATTTATGTCAACAAAACTCATCAGTATTTGTGTCTACAAACCTCCATAGTATTTGTGTCTACAAACCCTCAAAAATATTTATATGTCTACAAACCTCAAGAGTATTAATGTCTACAAACCTCAACAGTATTAATGTCTACAAACCTCAACAGTATTTTTGACTACATGCCTCCACAGTATTTATGTCTACAAACCTCAACAGTATTTATGTCTACAAACCTCAACAGTATTAATGTCTACAAACCTCCACAGTATTTATGTCTACAAAGCTCCACAGTATCAATGTCTACAAAGCTCAACAGTATTTATGTCTACAAACCTCAACAATATTTATGTCTACAAACCTCAACAGTATTAATGTCTACAAACCTCCACAGTATTTATGTCTACAAAGCTCCACAGTATCAATGTCTACAAAGCTCCACAGTATTTTTGTCTACAAACCTCAACAGTATTCATGTCTACAAACCTCAACAGTATTAATGTCTACAAACCTCCACAGTATTTATGTCTACAAAGCTCCACAGTATCAATGTCTACAAAGCTCCACAGTATTTTTGTCTACAAACCTCAACAGTATTTATGTCTACAAACCTCAACAGTATTGATGTCTACAAACCTCCACAGTATTTATGTCTACAAAGCTCCACAGTATCAATGTCTACAAACCTCCACAGTATTTATGTCTACAAACCTCAACAGTATTTATGTCTACAAACCTCAACAGTATTAATGTCTACAAAACTCATCAGTATTTGTGTCTACAAACCTCCACAGTATTTATGTCTACAAACCTCAACAGTATTAATGTCTACAAAACTCAACAGTATTTATGTCTACAAAACTCAACAGTATTTATGTCTACAAACCTCCACAGTATTTATGTCTACAAACCTCAACAGTATTAATGTCTACAAACCTCAACAGTATTAATGTCTACAAAACTCATCAGTATTTGTGTCTACAAACCTCAACAGTATTAATGTCTACAAAACTCATCAGTATTTGTGTCTACAAACCTCCACAGTATTTATGTCTACAGACCTCCAGTATTTATGTCTACAAACCTCCACAGTTTTTATGTCTACAAAGCTCAACAGTATTTATGTCTACAAACCTCAACAGTATTTATGTCTACAAAGCTCAACAGTATTTATGTCTACAAACCTCAACAGTATTTATGTCTACAAACCTCAACAGTATTAATGTCTACAAACCTCAACAGTATTTATGTCTACAAACCTCAACAGTATTTATGTCTACAAACCTCCACAGTATTTATGTCTACAAACCTCAACAGTATTAATGTCTACAAACCTCAACAGTATTAATGTCTACAAAACTCATCAGTATTTGTGTCTACAAACCTCCACAGTATTTATGTCTACAAACCTCAACAGTATTAATGTCTACAAACCTCAACAGTATTAATGTCTACAAAACTCAACAGTATTTATGTCTACAAACCTCCAGTATTTATGTCTACAAACCTCCACAGTTTTTATGTCTACAAAGCTCAACAGTATTTATGTCTACAAAACTCATCAGTATTTATGTCTACAAACCTCCATAGTATTTGTGTCAACAAACCTCCACAGTATTTATGTCTACAAACCTCAACAGTATTTATGTCTACAAACCTCCATAGTATTTGTGTCAACAAACCTCCACAGTATTTATGTCTACAAACCTGAACAGTATTTATGTCTACAAAGCTCAACAGTATTTATGTTTACAAACCGCCACAGTATTTATGTTTACAAACCTCAACAGTATTTATATGTCTACAAAGCTCCACAGTATCAATGTCTACAAAGCTCCACAGTATTTATGTCTACAAACCTCAACAGTATTCATGTCTACAAACCTCCACAGTATTTGTGTCTTCAAACCACCACAGTATTTATGTCTACAAACCTCAACAATATTTATATGTCTACAAACCTCAACAGTATTTATGTCTACAAAGCTCCACAGTATCAATGTCTTCAAACCACCACAGTATTTGTGTCTACAAACCTCCACAGTATTTATGTCTACAAACCTCCAGTATTTATGTCTACAAACCTCCACAGTTTTTATGTCTACAAAGCTCAACAGTATTTATGTCTACAAAACTCATCAGTATTTATGTCTACAAACCTCAACAGTATTTATGTCTTCAAACCACCACAGTATTTGTGTCTACAAAGCTCAACAGTATTTATGTCTACAAAGCCCCACAGTATCAATGTCTTCAAACCACCATAGTATTTATGTCTACAAACCACCATAATATTTATGTCTACAAACCTCCAGTATTTATGTCAACAAACCTCCACAGTATTTATGTCTACAAAACTCATCAGTATTTATGTCTACAAACCTCCACAGTATTTATGTCTTCAAACCACCACAGTATTTGTGTCTTCAAACCACCACAGTATTTATGTCTAGAAACCTCCATAGTATTTGTGTCTACAAACCTCAACAGTATTTATGTCTTCAAACCACCACAGTATTTATGTCTAGAAACCTCCATAGTATTTGTGTCTACAAACCTCAACAGTATTTGTGTCTACAAACCTCAACTGTAATAAGGACTACAAACCTCCATAGTATTTATGCCAATGATTGAATTTGAAAGTTTAGCAACTATTTCACTACAATTGAAGAAGTAAAGCAAATCTACCAACTATGAAGCATGCTGAAAGTTTTAATGTGCTAAATTTGCCAAATGTGCCATCAACCCCTGTTATTATAATGCTACATTTTGTATTGTGAACAACTGGGTAGTATTGCCTAATGCATGGTCACTGGTATCAATGCTGGGAGTTATTTTATATTTTTCTGTCCACTTTAGATTTACACCCTAGTCATGTGTGATGACAAGACTAATCGCCTAATGACAAGAAGTCACTGACCGGAAATAAACTATAAACCATATTTTACATTATTCCAGATTTACAACCTTGTATAGGGTAATGAAATGACAACCAATCCACAGTGGAGGGTAGTTACTGGCTGGACCATATTTTACATTATACCAGATTTAATGACATGACATTTTTTTTATCATGTTTACTTGTGTTTTATATATCAGCTAACAGTAATTGTAATAACAGCTGTGTACTTTTTGTATTGACTTTTTCCATCTACATTAGGCATGATAACCACATGAACTGTCTATGAACTAGATTCTTTTTTTTTGTAACAAAGCTCATCTATTATAGTCTTAATATTGATCTTAGTACAAAATGTGTCAAATACTTAAGTGTAGTTAGACCTGCTTCCTGAGCGTTTTTTGATTTTTGGTATTTTTATAGTAAATGTCTCTATAAACAGACCATTTTTACTTTATGTTTTACACACACACACACACACACACACACACACACACACACACAGAGGTCTGACTGTATTGTGTTGATTGGTGATGAAATAAATGTTCATTTAATGTTATTTTATTATTATCATTATTATTAAATTAATTTTTTTTTTTTTTTGACAGAGAGAGAGAGAGGTAGAGGGAGGTTTAAAATATATTTAGAGTACATAAAAATTATTATTATTTTGGTTTGTTGGTTGGTTTAGTTAAGTCTAAGAGTGAAATTGGTTAGAATTTTGTATAATTTATTGAAAGAGATGAACCTCGAAGTTACATAACTAAAATTTTACAGAAATAATAATGAAGCTTTAGCAGAGGTCAAAATAAAATAAGGAGAGTATACATAAGATATTACTACATCAACATGCCATTGTCTTTACTAAAAGTTTATAATTACTACAACTCAACAATATAATATAAAACTGATGATTTAAATGTCTTTTGTTCAACCCTGTAGTTTCTCTTTCCTGCTCAACTATATCATATCACAAATAGGTTTGGTTTCAAAATGGCAGATAATAGTTTTATCATTTATATAATTAAGCATTTAAAAATTTAATTTTTGTAACAACTACCATTTAAAAAAACTTTTCAGGTAAATTCAACATACAATAAGCAAACAGGAAATTAACAAGAACCACAGTCATTTTATACCTGTATATAGAATAATTTTAATGCCTACTTAGTTCCAATTAAGCAAAATTTGAGGATTAGAGGTTAGAACTTACTAAAATTAATGCAATTTAAATAATTTACTAAAAAATCTTGTTAGATTTGTAATGTGACAATTTTACAAAGCAATTTCTTAATCTTATTTATTTTTTTTTTTTTTTTAGAAAATTTCACTATTCTTTAAGAGTTTTATTTTAAACACTCATGCAAAATTTCAACAACTTTTCAACCAGAAAACTAATGAATATTAACCCCCCCCCCCAGCCCCAAAGTTTCCCTGGAAGAGATCACATTCTACTACCAACAATAACACTTCCCCTGGCCACTGCAATGTATAGTAGGGGTGTATATAATAATTTCATTAATTTTCCACCCTTTAGTAATAATTAGCAATTTCCCCATTTTGAACCCCATGGCTAATGTTTGTACAAATTTCGAACTAAATGTCTTAATCAACATTGTTATAAATCAAATATCTAAGGTATATCTCTTGTATGGTCAGAGAAGATTTTAAAATTATTACATTTCCCCCTTTCAGTACCACAAAGTAAAAATCCCTGCAAATCTTATATCCCTTCGGCCAGGAATGACAATCAATAGGTTTCATCAATATGAGCCTAGTAATTTTTAGTTTAAAGGTTAAACGTCTATCATGGACAAACAACAGACACAAGACAATGAACTTTTAGAATAGTCAATTCTTTATTTCTTCCTACACTGTCTAGCAACAAAATGATTTCATCATTTACCAAATAAAATTAAATGTGTTAAAAATACAATTGCTTGCCTACACATATAAAAACAAACAACTTTAACCATAAAAAAAATGTCCGACTGTCATTCATGCCTGGGATATAACATAAAGCTTATCTGTATTTTACACACAGTAACTATTATTGACTTCACTACATAATAAGCATTTTAATTACCAGGTATCAGATTTAAACTAAATATATATGACATACAAAGATTAATGTTTGTTTATGAGATGGAAGAGTCTGAGATTTAGAAACCCATTTAATTATGAAGAAAATTATATACACTGTTAGTAATCAGCTGAAATTATACATAAATAAAATCAGCATAATCATACAGAACATAATGAAAGAATAAATATGATTGGTTTATAGAGAAGATAATCAACCAATCAAGACAAACTTAAGAGACAGAGAGTTCAAATGCTTGTGAAATTAAAAAAATTATAATATCAAAATAAACAACAGTGATAACACCAAATTATATTCAATGTTTCTCATTATTGTGTCATTTACCATATTTAAGTTTTAATGTTACATACTTTCACAAAAACCTCATGGTACGAAATTATTTTAAGCACAGCAACACGGAATGAAAGTACAAGGAGGGTCATTTCCCATTATTTATCTTATTATCCTGTTTTAGCTCTGTTTTATTATGTATATCTTTTTGGAGTTCGGATAAATGTTTCTGGAAGATGGGTAAAGGATCTTTGTGGTTTTGTATTTTAGTGATCCAACAAATAAATCTAGGACTAATGAAAGACTGATGAAATAATTTATAGTAGAAAAAGGTTTATTCAAATATTTATAGTGCTGATAAGAATTGTTGTGATATAAATTAATTTATCGCCATCTTTTTTATAATTTGAATCATTTGTAACTTTAAATGTGAGTCCTGCTAAAACTTGAAATTTCAACTAGCAACTTTAGTTTGCATTCCATCAAAAGTTGAATACTTTTACACATAACTCTGATGATGATATTTGGGAACACATAACTCTGATGATATTTGGGAACACATAACTCTCATGATGATATTTGGGAACACATAACTCTCATGATGATATTTGGGAACACATAACTCCGATGATGATATTTGGGAACACATAACTCCGATGATGATATTTGATAACCAATGACTACTTGACTTATTTGTCTGTTTTCTCTTGTTTGATTTTCAATTCTTTATCAACTTATTTATGTTTCATGTGTACTTGATTTTTACTACAACCTGCTGAACTGATACCACAAAATAGCATGTATATTGTTTTAAAATCGCATGAACAGATGGAGTTTAGACATTTCAATGTGAAAATATATAATACAGAATATTGACAATTCATCTGCTGGAATTATTATAGCCTTGATTGATCAGTATACACTATATGTGTATATTGTTTATGATTTTACCAAACTATGTACAATGTAAAAATATTACTAAAGGATACCAGGAATTTATGAAACTATTATAATACAGAGAAATGCTGAGAGAAAGAAGAACATGCACACAGACAGAATGAGACAGACAGTAATTTCTAATGGGTTTATAGAATGGTCCTACAGATAGACAGAAAGAGAAAAAGCAGTGATATCTAATGGGTTATAATGGTCCTATAATGACTCGTTACAATATCATATCTTGGTATTAAATACCAATACAATATATGGTCCTCACTCTATGTCTGTCTCATGTTTTAATTGTTATATAAATCTTACTTTTGTATTAAAGAGTGTTCCTAATATATAAAGTGCAATAAACAAAATACACAGAAAACTCCAGAGTACAAACTATTATAAAGTTTTAAATTTTTAAAAATTTCAGACAATGAAAGTTGCCACCCAGGTAATTTGGCTAGGGGAAATTAATTAAAATGGAACTTCTTTTACTATCTTAATAAATAAAGTATAAGCTGTAATAAGTAGTGTTAGCTGCCAATAAAAAGTGTTAACCTACATGAAAATGTAAATGATGTTCGTTTACATGAAGATGTAAATGACGTTCGTTTACATGAAGATGTAAATGACGTTCGTTTACATGAAGATGTAAATGAAGTTTGTTTAACATTATGTTTTACATGAAGACGTAAATGAAGTCCATTAAAAATTATGTTTTACATGAAGACATAAATGAAGTCCATTAAAAATTATGTTTTACATGAAGACGTAAATGAAGTCCATTAAACATTATGTCCTGTTGTTGATACCGGGTGTATGATATGAAAACAGACAAATGTCCGACTGATTTATACTGATTTATACGGACAGAATCTGATTAAATAAGTCTTATATCTATATAGACCCTTTTACAAATACAGTCTTTATAAATATCTAATTTATACCATATATGCACTCTGGAGTATTTCTGTATAATATATGTACACTGTTGAAATATTAAATAAGGTGCATATATAACCATTAAGTACATAGTGAATTATATAAAAATATAAAATATATAATCTAGGTATAGGGCTTACCACGTTTCTATCCTGTAGCTGTAGCATGCAAAATAAAATAAAAAATAATAATGCGATTAATTAGTGAAAGGTAAAATCAACGAGTAACAGAAATATCACAATAATATGAAGCAAACACCGAAAATATAAGTCACACACAACCAATTGTAAAAGCTTCATAAATAGCTGTCTTTTCAAAGCTTCATAAGTTTTTTAGATGGTGAAAATATGTACTGAAGATGTAATTTAGATTACTTAAGTTAATGGGTGTCTTAAGTCCCAGTCAAAATAATGAAATGACCGTTTCTGTTGCAGCAAAATTGGATGACCAAGACAACAGAATACTATGTTCACAATAAGTAAGTAAAATGTTAATTTAACATCTAATAAAGCTAACAAAACTTTGAAATTAAACAAATGGGACTATATAACTCACAATGCATTGTCATCAAATACAACATTAAAACATTAGTTATCACAATATCACAAAAATGACTAATTTTGTTCATGTGGAAATGTGAAACAGATGTCACAATATCACAAAAATGACTAATTTTGTACATGTGGAAATGTGAAACAGATGTCACAATATCACAAGACTTTAATTATTAAACATAAATACTTCTTGTATAATGTGATTTATGGTTAAATTTTCTTTACATGAGAACAGTTGATTAGATACACAAATTCAATAAAACAAGAGATAAAAACACAATCCGACATTCACTTTTTGAATCATCATTCCTGTAATTGAATTTTAAACATTATTATTTTACTTAATGTCAACTCAAAATATTGTATAGATATTTACTGAGGCTGAAATTAATGATGTACAATCACCAAAATATAACGAGAGACCTTCAATATATATTGTGACGACGTTGTCTAATTAAGTTTAAACATGGTAAATTGTCAGTACTTGATATGGGAATCATTTAAATTAATCAGCAAATTTTCCACACCATTAACTATCATGGTAAAAAAAAATCTGCAACAATGCTGGATGGGATAACAGGTTTGGCATTATAACATTTCAACATGCATATCTTCAGGTTATGACAACAAAACCTGTCAGTAGCTCACCTGTACATCTAGTTACTTCATGATAGATATAGATGCTTCACTTGGGATATGACACAGATTTTTATATATTTATAATTGAAACACTTCTATACTCAAATGACAGATTTGACTGATCACAGTTGAGGATCAGATCAAACTTGTGATAGATTGTAGTATGAGAAAGTTTGTTTACTTACATTCAAATGGTCAGTGGTTTGTTTAC
This sequence comes from Tegillarca granosa, assembly GCA_029721355.1. Classification (NCBI taxonomy): domain Eukaryota; kingdom Metazoa; phylum Mollusca; class Bivalvia; order Arcoida; family Arcidae; genus Tegillarca; species Tegillarca granosa. The sequence goes on from CM056602.1 coordinate 41,880,637, forward strand.
TTACATTCAAAAGGTCAGTGGTTTGTTTACTTACATTCAAAAGGTCAGTGGTTTGTTTACTTACATTCAAATGGTCAGTGGTTTGTTTACTTACATTCAAATGGTCAGTGGTTTGTTTACTTACATTCAAATGGTCAGTGGTTTGTTTACTTACATTCAAAAGGTCAGTGGTTTGTTTACTTACATTCAAATGGTCAGTGGTTTGTTAACTTACATTCAAATGGTCAGTGGTTTGTTTACTTACATTCAAAAGGTCAGTGGTTTGTTTACTTACATTCAAAAGGTCAGTGGTTTGTTTACTTACATTCAAATGGTCAGTGGTTTGTTTACTTACATTCAAATGGTCAGTGGTTTGTTTACTTACATTCAAAAGGTCAGTGGTTTGTTTACTTACATTCAAATGGTCAGTGGTTTGTTTATTTACATTCAAAAGGTCAGTGGTTTGTTTACTTACATTCAAATGGTCAGTGGTTTGTTAACTTACATTCAAATGGTCAGTGGTTTGTTTACTTACATTCAAAAGGTCAGTGGTTTGTTTACTTACATTCAAATGGTCAGTGGTTTGTTTACTTACATTCAAATGGTCAGTGGTTTGTTTACTTACATTCAAAAGGTCAGTGGTTTGTTTACTTACATTCAAATGGTCAGTGGTTTGTTTACTTACATTCAAAAGGTCAGTGGTTTGTTTACTTACATTCAAATGGTCAGTGGTTTGTTTACTTACATTCAAATGGTCAGTGGTTTGTTTACTTACATTCAAAAGGTCAGTGGTTTGTTTACTTACATTCAAATGGTCAGTGGTTTGTTTACTTACATTCAAATGGTCAGTGGTTTGTTTACTTACATTCAAATGGTCAGTGGTTTATCACTCTGGTTTTCTCCACCATCCCTAAACAGACCACTTTGAAGTATGTTAATCTCGACTTGGACATAAAACTTTTTCCTCCATTTCATTTTCAATATTATTTCTTACTAAGTTATTGTAAAGAGAATTGATGGTTTAGGTAGGTCGTAGTGGCTAACTTTAACAGCCTTAAAACACTTTTTTTTCAATTTCTATTATATCTATCAATTCAATGCTTCATCTTATACACAAAATTTTGAGTAACACTAGATGTTTTGATAAAGAAATCTTATCCTATCAATTTGACATCATACTCTATCTTACATATCAACAATGGAATTTTATTTAGATTTACCATTATTGTTTGATACCTTTGTTAATTTAAATCAAATATATAGATGTTTAACTGTACATTCCAAAAATGGACCTGTAAATTACCCAATATGTGAACAGTTTAACTGAACAATTTTCTTTCTTTTTTTGTTCCTAAGATAAAAACAACTTCCTCAGCAGATTTATCAAGTTGTCAAGGAATGCTTTTTATTTTAGGAAGATATGTTGAAGGTTACATCGTAAATTACAACTGCATTCACTGGACTGGCAAATACTCTATTAAATTACATATAATGTGTGTGTGTGTGTGTGTGTGTGTGTGTGTGTGTGTGTGTGTGTGTGTGTGTGTGTGTGTGCATGTGTGTGTTCTTCATGATTGGGACAACATTGTGATCTTTCTATGAGGACAGAAGTGTAGAGAACCACTTTATATTACCTCTCAATAATTCAGCCACCTTGTAATACTCTTTTGAAATGACAAAATCTTTTCTTCTGTTTTTCTTTATAAGTATCATTGGATTTATCACCAAACCCTTTGACTGAACCAATGATTGTAATGATTCAAAGTTATACTGTACAACATTCCGGTACTGACCACCTTGATATAAGTATCATTGGATTTATCACCAAACCCTTTGACTGAACCAATGATGACAATCTTGTATGAAGTAAAACATTACACAAACACTCCATACAGCCAATTATAGACTAAAAGCTTAGTAATAATATATAATGACTGAGAAAACAGTGTACAAACACAAACTTGTAAACAGGACAAACTTATATAGTGTCCAAAATAAAGCTCTGAAAAATATCAAATGTTGATATACAACACAATTTTATAATAATTACCTTAAAAATGTACGAGAAAGCTCTTGAAAGACTTGAACAACAAAAAGGAAAAAACCTTAACCAAAAATATTTAGGTCTAGATCGCCAAATATTGTAATACTCATAAGAAGAAATAACTAAACAAGGATTTCTCTCCCTTGATCTACTCCGAGAGTTTCTCTAATGGCAGCATGTAAGAATAAAGAAAAATCAATTAACATTGTAGAATATTGATTACTTCAATGAAAGAATGGAGATATTATATGATAAAGGGACTCGAAAAATCCATTCTGAATAGCATAGTCCAAAATAAAAACTAACTGAAGCTAGTATCTATATGTCCAGTTATTGTTACTTTAACTTGATAGTTAATTCATCATTTAAATCAATGTTTGCACATTTTAAACAGAACCTGCCTGGTCCATGGGGATATTTAATAAACAATTTACTGATATAAGGATGGTGGTCTCTAACTTCAGACTACTGGATTTTTCGAGCCAGAAGTATAAAAAATATCAATAGATTTTCATGAACGTAAAATTTTAACCAATTATATTGAAACACTAACAGAAAAAGCCCAACTGAAGCATAGAGAATGATTATCAAGGGAGATAAGCCTAAATTATAATAAGCTGCCATATAGAGAAATGCCAGTGCATGTGTAATGCTTTAACAGCCTTGGTGACTTAAAGACCGAATTATAGTATACATTCAATAAATTAAACAGGAATTCATGCAGTTCACTGTGTGTAATAACCCGAGTTATTGTACAGTCTAACAGAGCGCCTATAGAGCAGAGTGTAAAGGCAATTTGATAGGGATTACAACAACAATGAATTCGACTGTAAAACCCAAACAAATCACAAAATCCCCTTTTGACTTTCTTATTTGTAGTTTGTCTGATTAAACATGATTTTAAGTTATGTTGGGGATTTCTTTTTGTACTGGAATATGAAGGTGTTCCCTGTGATGTCAAAGAACAGGTGTTGCCATGGGTTACATCAGATTATCAATTAACTGGTGACCTCATACAAGTGTAACATGGTAGTGTCCCTTCTGGTGTTAGAGAACAGGTGTTGCCATGGGTTACATCAGATTAACAATTAACTGGTGACCTCATACAAGTGTAACATGGTAGTGTCCCTTCTGGTGTTAGAGAACAGGTGTTGCCATGGGTTACATTAGATTATCAATTAACTGGTAACCTCATACAACACATTTTCTAATCATGTCTATATTTTTGTGTCCAGAAATATTTTGTTAGGTTAATGTAGACAGATAAAAGATAATCATAAGAAATACAAGAGGGATGAGATGCTACATATGATGCAGGTGTATAAAATGCATGTCATCTGCACTTTTTCTGTCCTTATAACTTCAATGTTTATATAATATGAAAACAAATTAAACCAATAATCAAAATTAATCCTGGGAAGTCATGACACAGTTAAGAATACTATTTGTTATTGATATTAAAAAAATTATTTTTCTTTATTGCTTAAAATATACACTCAGAAATGTGCTTAACTGAGAAAAGAAGAAATAAAAAGAAGCAAATTATTTAAATATAGAAAAAAATGTATTACATCTAAACATGATCATAATATTCCACTATATTCTGTGTATAAAATAAAAACAATAGAGATCAGTGGTCAGAGCGCCAATAGTGAACTTCAGCCATACATTGTATAAATCTCTGTAATAATTAATCAGGGCACCACTAGTGAACTTCAGCCATACATTGTATAAATCTCTGTAATAATTAATCAGGGCACCACTAGTGAACTTCAGCCATACATTGTATAAATCTCTAATAATTAAAGAAGTGTTATTTTTATCTTACATAAAATATATGTAAAGACCTGCCAGTATAACTGGCTTCAAGTCACGAGTTACACCCCACCTGTGACTGGGAAATATAACACCATCACTTTGAACATTTAACAGTTCAAATTCAATGGATATATGTGCATATCTGTTAACTTAATCATTGATAGTAACTTTTCAAATACATATACTGTAAAATCACAAATATTTGTGGGGGATTAAATTTCGTTGTTTTCGTGGGTTACTGAAAACCATGAAATTAAATGTCATTGAAAATTTTTAATTTCCATTGCCCTCAATGGGATTTATTTTCACAAAACTGAATTCCACGAAAATTTCTACCAATAGAATTTAAAAAAAAATGCAAAACCACGAAATTTTAACCCAACGAATATTAATGACTCTACAGTTTCATGAAAATGGAATTGAAAATCTGTGAAATACTTAAAGCTATATACTGTAAAAGCAGGATAAAACTAAGCTGAAATCATAAAAAGCAATAAACTTACTAAATACAAATAAGTAGGGTGGGTGGGGTGTGAGGTGGGGTGGGGGTACATGTAGCAAAACTTCGTTCCAACTAGTTTTCTATCAACTAGCATTCAGATTTCAATATATGCAAAATAAAGATATATATAACTATTCTGCATATCATAAACTAAGAAATATACAATCATTTTTCAAAATATGTGAGAAAATTTACTTTGTTCCAGAATTAGTAAATTTTACTAATGCAGTATAGTAAAACCTTGTTTGGTACAATGCTAAAAAATATCACTTTTTAATCTTGCTCAAAAGCTTTTTTTAGGTTCCAATATTCATTTCTATATTATCACCTCCATCAATTCAGTTCATTACTCTATCTCCTTCAAGAATGTATGGCAGATAATGAACTAATTTTGTGTATTATTATTTTTACAAAAGAGGGATGAGTAGGCATATGTTCATTTCTGTACCCATCTCCCAGTGGTCCCTAACAGAGGTAAAAAGAACAAGTAAAATTAACCTCTGTTTATATGGTTACTTTTATTGATCAAAGGCAAAAAGCAATGGTTATTTCTGAAAGGTTGAATACAATCAATGAATTCAATTTGTTAGATCTGAGGATTTTCTTTTTCAGAACATAGTCAGGCAATGTTCAATACATTACTGTAGTCATTATCCGGACCATAAAAAAACAGGGGCAATGTATTCAAAAAGTGGGTCAACATAATAAAAAACTCTGATGCAAAGATCAGAAAGAAGCCAAAGAAAAAATATAAATAAGATGTAGAACTGGATTTATTGAAAACTAAACCATATTCATTATTACTAAAACCCTGTTTTTCAATCTTTGTAGCCATATTGTATGTATATTACAATTTATTCTAGTGACATTATTTTACTTAAGAGATGACCTAATGTACAATGTCAGTCTGCTCAAAATCCGATTTTAAAAAGTTTGCACACTCCGAAAAATTTCAATTTTACCTCAAACTGAAATAAAACATTGTCACTAGAATAAATTGTAAATAATGTTCAATGTGGCTACAAACCTTGAAAAACAGAGTTTTATTAATAATGAATATGGTTTAGTCAGTTTGTAATGTAAGACAGATACAACAGATTTGGTGGGGTCAAAAGGTCACATACATCTGAACACAATCATAAACACTGTAATATACAAGGTTTTACTGTACAACAACATTCTATATAGCTCATCTAAAATACTACGGAAAAAAATATAGAATATGTTATTAGGACACACATTATCTCAACTTCAACTAGAAATTCCCAATTTTAGTAAATCTGAAAAAGAACTTACATATGTTGTTTAAATTAACTTTTTAAAATCAATAAATGTTCCCTTTTGAATGTGATCATGTGAAGATCATGTGATAATACCTTCTTGTTCTTTCTTTACTTACCAGAGTTGGATCTAGGAAAGGCTGGACCATTTCCATAAATATATTCCACCACATCTGTAAATATTCTTGACTATGTCCTCCTTCTGACAGTGGAGTTACAGTTCCTGTTGCTGTGTTATAGGGGTGATGCCAGGGCTTAATAGCACCAATAAAATGAACTATCTTTACATCATTTTTAAATCTAAAAATCAAGATAATGCCTTGTTAAAAATTCCAAAACAACTATTATTTTGAGATAGGCCTCATAGACTGAAAATTCTTTGTAACATAACAGAACCTAATTTGTTATTACAGTAGATTCCACTTAATTGCATACCGGTTAATTGCATATTCCGGTTAATTGCATAATTTTTCTCCGCACCAAACCATTTCCTATTTAAACAATGTAAAAAATTCCGTTTATTTGCATAAACAAAAGTCTAAATTCCGCTTAATTGCATAAAAAATTCTGAAAATTATGCGATCTTGGTCTGAAGTTTCATGATAACAAAATATATTTGCCGACAATGCAAGGTAACTTCGAGAGGTGTTTACATTATATAAACATGTGTACAGCTAACACCATGTGAGATATGAAGCCAGTTAATTAGTGTTCACTTTGTAGGGTAGTCATCCAATTAGTCTGTCGATACGCATTTGTCAGGAAACGTAATTAATTATGTTAAACCAATTAAAAAGGGCTATGACAGGTGAAAAATTTGTACCCGGGTCACACAAGTTTTATAACGATCTTTTTTAACTGAAATTTATTTCCATTACATTTTCTAAACCCAGACATGGTTTTACTGGAACTTCGGTGCTGGGTTTTTTTTAAACAAAGATTAAATAAAACCAAAAACATTTTTTTTAAATTAATGTTTTTGTTAACATGGTTAAGGAATGTGAATGTACGTTGACTGTTATCCCAGAGCAAGCTTGATAACGCGTATTTACAGTTCTTTTAGCGTAAACTCAATAAATCATACCTCAATCAAATGCTTTATTCTTTATTTATTATTTCCTCTTTAAGATAAACTGGTTGAAATCATCGTTTACGGCTGAAAAACCCTTTATGTAGTAAGTTTTGTCGGTATACAGATCCAACATCAAAGACATTTTTTCACTTTAGGAAGTGACGTTTTATTCATTAATTTCATTGGATCAGACCTAGTTACACATAACAACGGGAATTTCCAATTTATGACTGATCGAATAATTGGTCAATAAACAATTAAAATATAACTTTGTATAAAATAAATAACAAGATAAGACATCTTTCAATTTATTTACACAAAATCTGTTTGAAATTTAATTTTATCGGACATCGTGCACGTTGTCAAGCAACTGGATTTTTTCTATGTCACATTTAAAAAAAGATTATCGGTACCGTGAAAGGGAGATAACTCGAACAATATAACTCGGTGCCATGTGCGAACACGTGGATTTTTAAAAAGAAGTAAATAAACAAGAAATACAAATATCGCGAGTGTTAAGGAACAATGAATTAAATACCCACAGATGTTCCAGTTACATACATTTTCTAGGATTAAACACAGATCAATGGTCTGCAAGAAAAGTCCACCTATACCACATTTTGGAATCCCATGTAAATACGAGGTTGACTAGTAGAATTTTAAATCTTTATTTAGTAAAGAAAATATACTACAAGTCTTGAGATTTTAATTAATTATATTTTTTTTCAATTATCTTTAATTATTTATTTTTCATGTCAAAGGAATTACAAATTTTCATCTGTTTCTACAGTACACCGACTTTGATGTCTACTAAAAAAAAAAAAACGGCCTCACCGGGTGTATTCGTCAATCGATCAGCTGGAATTTTTAAAACATTATACAAATTAAATGAAATAATTTTTTAAATTTTTTTATTCTGAATTATTTATTTCATTTTTTAATTTCAAAGCAATAACTAATTTTCTATTGTTTCTACAGTGTACTATGATGCCTACACAAATACTTAAATGGCCCCAACCGATGTATCCATCAATCAGTTGTGCCCAAAGGGCATTTTCGGTTATTTGCATATTCCGCTTAATTGCGGACTATGCAATTAAGCGGAATCTACTGTATTGCAAACTGTTTCAAGTTTTAAATCTAAATAATCAAGTAAAATAAATTTGATGAAAACGGAAAGACATTCTGCAAGAATCACCAAACTGAATACAAAGTTAACTTGATCTGCAACTTGTCAAAAAACTACAAAAACAGATTATGTATAAATTTTGTGCTAACCACCCCTCCCTTTAAATAAGAGGCCCATGAGCCTTAATGCTCACCTGAGTAAATGTCCATAATTGTTTACAAAGTGCAATAGACAATATATTCAGTACAGAAACTTTCAAAGTTTTTCAAGTAAAGAACTGTCACCATACTTAATTCGAAATATCTATTCATGTTTTAATTTTAAGTAGCTAATATGCATGTAGTAACTGTAGCAGAATGAATAATTTCCAAATCATTAATCAATTTCAGTATACTTATGTAGCTATGTCCTTGACCTTTGAACATATAACCTTAATCTATGTATTAAATGATTGTCATATCAACATCTAAAATATTCTTATACACATGCCTATACAAAAGTTTTGTTTTTAAGATAATCAGCAATTAAGTTCTCTTATCCTGCTATGACCTTGACCTCTGAATGTACGTCCTTGAACCATATATCAAAATGATCATCTTCTCAATACCTACAATATTCTAATACATTTTTCTATACAAAACCTTAATAGTTTTATTAGATATTTAAGGTTTCAGTCTTCTCTTGCAGCTGTGACCTTGATCTTTGAACTTATGACCTTGAGACATATATCAAAAATGATCGCCATGTCAATACCTACAATATCCTAATATATACGCCTATACAAAAAGTTAATAGTTTTCAAGATAATTAATAATTTCAGTCTTTTTTTGCAGCTGTGATCTTGACCTTTAAACTTATGACCTTGAGCCACATATGTGAAAATGATTGCCATGTCAATACCTACAATATTCTAATATACATGCCTATACAAAAAGTTTATAGTTATTTGATATTAAACATTTCAATCAGCTTTTGCAGCTGTGACCTAGACCTTCTGACCTTGAGCTATATATAAAAATGACTGATGTATAATTACCTACAATATTCTAATACACTTGCCAATACAAAAAGTTAATAGTTTTCAAGATAATAAGCATTTTAAGACTTCTTTTGCAGCTGTGACCTTGACCATTTAACATATGACCTTGAACCATATATAAAAATGATCCTCATGTTAATACTTACAATATTCTAATATACATGCCTAGACAAAAAGTTAATGTTTTTCAAGATAATTAGCAATTTAAGACTTCTTTTGCAGTTGTGACCTTGACCTTTGAACATATGACCTTGAACCATATATCAAAATGATCTCATGTCAATACCTATGATATTCTTAATATATGCCTATACAAAAAGTTAATCATTTTCAAGATAATTAGCAATTTTTGTTCTCTTATCCAGCTATGACCTTGACCTTTGAACATATGACCTTAAAATATATATTGAAATCACTGACATGTCAATACCTACAATATTCTTATATACATGCCTATACAAAAAGTTAAGTTTTCAAGATATATTGACAAACATATAATTTTTAGCAATTTGCTCCCTTAAGTACCCTGGCATTTCCCCATTTTGTGCCAGTGCATAAACTGTAAAAGAATCATTTAAGAACAAGTAGTTTGCAAGCAACTTCTGCTTATCCCCAAGACATGTTGACCCAATACCAGACAAGCAACTTCTGCTCACCCCCTAGACATATAGACCCAATACCAGACAAGCAACTTCTGCTCAACCCTAGACATATAGACCCAATACCAGACAAGCAACTTCTGCTCACCCCCTAGACATATAGACCCAATTCCATGGTAGTATTTTTTATACTTACTGTTTTAATGCAGGTAAATAACTATAAAATGCCTGTGATACAACATTATATGTGAATGGTAAGTGTTTATTTATATCTTCTCTAGCCCAGTTACTAAAGTAACTATTTAGTAAACCTTGATCTCCACCTGAAAAATAAAATATAATAAATATGTAGAAATGAACTAGAATTGTATAAAAATCAACAATACCCCAAACTTGTAACAATTACTCCTCTGTGACCTTCACCTTTAAGATACCATTTTAGTTAACTAAAAACTATAATTTCATTTTTAAGTGTCCAAAAAAAATGTTGAAAATATGGGGTTTGCAAATTATTAGTGTCCAGACATTAGAGATAGTTTGGAGCTAATGTTAGGTTAAGGTTCCCTCTCAGTATTTTAGACACTACCAACTGCGCTATCCATAATATATAAACTGTTGTGTGTAAATTTACAAATAAATACAAGTGAAAATTACCTCCTCTGTTTTTATTTCATTAAAATTAATTTTGTAAAGTGTTTGTATATCAATAATCTTGATTCATTAAGCAATACACATCAGACTCCATTTTGTTTGCAAGTAAATGAAGTGATTTTTGTCTGTAACTCCCAAAATTTGAGATTTAATTTACCAACATATTGCTTTTTATTCTTTACCTATGTCCAGTCAGAACTATTTCAAATTATTTATATTACATGTGCATTATGTTGTTTGTCATTCAAGACAAAGAGTTTTTCATTTTAGACAGATTTCATAAAAGTTCTTACCATCAAAGCTGCCTTGTGACAAAGCAAACTGTATTAATGCTTGGTACGTGTCTTCTGATGGACGAAATACAAAAACACCAGAATTAAAACAGTCTGGCCAACCAGCATCAGGTGCTGCTGACAACTCTTCTCTGTCAAATAATTCATCAACATTCTGTAATACCTGCCAAAATAAAATCAAAGTACTAACAGCACTGAAATCATTGTGATTAGAAAAACTGACTGTATCAATCACTGCAATAAATTGACCTTCTGGTAAATGTGGAACTTTGAAAAAGCTTCCAGATAAATTCAAATAATTGTTATAAAACAAATAGATCTAGTGACCATTTATAACAACTTGATTCTTAAATATCAAAAAAAAAAAAAAAAAAAAAAAAGATTATAAAATTGTTTTCAACTTTCCATTAAATTCTTAAAATATGTGGATGCATGCAATACCAATAATATCCAAAATAATTAGGAACAAAACTTTCAAAAAGAAAGTGTCAAATATTTTCTAAATGAGTGAGATCAGGTTTATGGTTCAGTCAAGATAATTACACTTATATTGATACATCACCAGCTGTAAGTAAAGTTATGAAAATTGATAGTTATGTACATGTATGTATTTATGATTTTTTAAATGTTACAATCCCTGACAAGGAACTTTGGTTTTATAATCAGGTGGATAAAATCCTTTAAATTTCATTTAAATTCAATTAAATTTCATTTAAAATTTTTAACAAATTTGTTATTTATACATCAAGTCTCCTATCTAGTTTACATTTAATCCTATATCACTTATTTCTTATCAAGTACTCTACAGCTTCTCTTGTTATACTTCAAAATTTCTTAAACAATCCAGGTTATTCAATTCCTTAGTTTTTATCACTGATAATATCAGCACCTAAAATAACTGGATTAAATCATTTGTTTTAGTTCAGGTAATTCAGGAAATAGTGTGAGAAAATCTATTGTTAGATCTCCTGTTATACATGTATAGATAGCATCCGATTAAGTGGAATAAATACTTCCCTAATCTATTATACTTTGTAACGGTAATTCCTAGATAAATCATTTCCTGTTATGTTCTAGATATAAAGTTAAAGTGACTGGATTTCATTCAATAACTAAACTACTACTCAGTATGTGTAATAATGCAGTTATTTAAACCCTTAGTACAAAGGTGAAATTATCAGCTTCCATCAAGTTTTCCAGCCCATACAGAAATATCTTTAAAATGTAAAATTCATTACTAACAGTTCATCTTTGCATTGCATTTCATAACTTCATAGCATGGGTAGGTAACTTGTAAGCATGGTAATTTTAAACAGAACTTCTGAAAATATCACATAATTATTTGTAGGAATTTTGTGGCATACAATTCTTTAGACAAAAATTTAATCCTGTTTATACTAGGACTGTAACGGTTATGAAATTTTGAAACCGGTTAACCTAAATGTATTCACCGAACCGTTACCCGACTGCAGATTCCGTGCAAATGTCGGGTGTTGTAATAGTTCCATTACCTGTAAGTTTTTGTGCATGCTTGCCAGAAATACTACTTCCTGTTATATCGTAATAAACTAATTTATAGAAAAAATTGATCATTCAGAAAATAAGAAATTTATTTGTCAAAATGTTTAACATCAGTTAACTATAACATGAAAAGAGCAAATAAATAAACTAGAATTTGAAAAATTAATTGTCTTTCACTAAAATGTCTATTTAATAAATTAATCCATTGAAGAAAGGCTAGGAAGAGGCGGGTTTTCATCACTTTTGGTGTTAACTTCACGTTTGATAGTCAGGTTGGTATGGGGTTGTACACTACCAAAAATCGGATTTGCTTGCAAATTTTGTGTCTTTGGATGTTGAAGATTCTTATTGAGGAACAAAATAATATCAATGTTTTTGGGATCAAGAGATGCACGCTGCTTGGTGACTGTTCTTATGGCAGCTGAAAATGTACGCTCACTTGGTATTGACATATGCATGCGGTTATTGGTTACTGTATTTCGTAACCGGTTTTGCCTTGTAACCTAACCGTGACCGGTTATCCGGTTACCCGTGACAGCCCTAGTTTATACATGATTATATGAGACTTACTAGTGTGTCAGCATCTAAAAATACTGCTTTATCGTACATAGTTAATCTCCAACAATGGAACTTTGTAAATGTAACATTAAGATCTGGACGACCCAATAAATTCAGGTTCTGAGGATCTCTGCTGTCTAGTAAATTAACATCATATATCAAATCAAACACTCGTGATAGCTGGTCTCTGTAAATAATGGAAATGCAATGCATGTTATAAAGAGCTATGACACAAAAACTACAGCCTGCCAATAAAATGAAGTCAAAAACATTTACATTGAATCCTCCACTACTGCTGCTGTTATAACTGTTCTATATGTACTTTGTACAGTGATGTGAAGATGAACTATAGCATTTTTGCTAACTTATTAAGTGACACGATGTGAAGATGAAGTATAGCATTTTTGCTAACATATCAAGTGACATGATGTGAAGATGAACTATAGCATTTTTGCTTACTTATCAAGTGACACGATGTGAAGATGAACTATAGCATTTTTGCTAACATATCAAGTGACATGATGTGAAGATGAACTATAGCATTTTTGCTAACTTATCAAGTGACACGATGTGAAGATGAACTATAGCATTTTTGCTAACTTATCAAGTGACACGATGTGAAGATGAACTATAGCATTTTTGCTAACTTATCAAGTGACACGATGTGAAGATGAAATATAGCATTTTGGCTAACATATTAAGTGACACGTTGTGAAGATGAACTATAGCATTTTTGCTAACTTATCAAGTGACACGATGTGAAGATGAACTATAGCATTTTTGCTAACTTATCAAGTGACACGAAGTGAAGATGAACTTAAGCATTTTTGCTAACATATTAAGTGACACGATGTGAAGATGAACTATAGCATTTTTGCTAACATATTAAGTGACACGATGTGAAGATGAACTATAGCATTTTTGCTAACATATTAAGTGACACGATGTGAAGATGAACTTTAGCACTTTAGCATTTTTGCTAACATATTAAGTGACATGATGTGAAGATGAACTATAGCATTTTTGCTAACTTTTTTAGATCCAATCAGATCTTGGATGATGGAAAAAAATTAAAGTGCTAAAAGAAAACCACTAAGCTTAGGCAAGCCAACCAGCAAAACTTAGGCAAGCCAACCAGCAAAGCTTAGGCAAGCCAACCAGCAAACTTAGGCAAGCCAACCAGCAAAACTTAGGCAAGCCAACCAGCAAAGTGTAGATAAGTCATCCAGCAAAACTTAGGCAAACCAACCAGCAAAACTTAGGCAAGCCTACCAGCAAAACTTAGGTAAACCAACCAGCAAAACTTAGGCAAGCCTACCAGCAAAACTTAGGTAAACCAACCAGCAAAACATAGACAAACTAACCAGCATAACTAAGGCAAGCCAACCAGCAAAGCTTAGGCAAGCCAACCAGCAAAACCTAGGCAAGCCAACCAGCAAAGCTTAGGCAAGCCAACCAGCAAAGCTTAGGCAAGCCAACCAGCAAAACTATTTTGTACTAGGATATGCTTCGAGTGGTATTTTAGCATAGACATTGAGATGCACATTAACTGTAAACCATTTTACACCTGACAATGCCACCAAAGGTCCCTGCAGTAGCACATGCAAACTTAAAATCAATACAAACTGGTCAACCTGACTCGACCATCAAAGATTGCTGTACTAGTAAAGGCAAATTTATATACAATACAAACTGGTAGAAATTATTTTTATTTTTATACTAAAACATTCTTCTATAGCGGCCATTTTTATGTTTACGAATCTTCGCTCATATCCGTTCATATATATTCTTCCATATGAACAGTCTGTAAAAATTTAACATAATTCATTATAAATACATGAGTAGTTGAAGTTGTATAATACAAGAGACAATTTCTTGCATTGAAAAGTATAAACTACTTTATAAAGATACCTCATTGACTTAGTAACACCTGGTGTTACCATAACAACTAGTTGGCGAGTGGTCCCAACTCTTCTTAATGAATTTGCTAGTACCAAACATCCTAATGCATATGTATCATTTGTTGACAATGTCACAAACGCTTCCCTAGTTCCTGAAAAAGAACAAAAAATATCTCTGGAAAAACTTATTATATAGTAAATCAAATATCATACATGCCAGATGCAGATAATTCTTAGTATAACTGCATATTTTGTTGATTAAATGTCAACTATGATTCTTGGAGGCTTATAACAAAAATGCAACAAACTTAGGACATACTTGTTTTCTTTGAAAATGCTATTAATAATCACAATTTAATTTGATCCAACTCTGTTCTTAAAATGACCAAGTCCTGTTGTACTGTTACCACTATCAAATATTCTACTTTGGTTAAATAAATGTCGGCTCTCGGTAGGGATGGTTTGAAAAATTATATCCGAGACCTAAATAGACGAGAAACCCTTTACTATTTACTGTCATAAACAAAATGCAAAAGAAAGCATTTCTACAACTTCCTCTACAGCTGGTGGCATCTCAATATTATCACTGTTTTGGCTCATTTTTTCACTTTAAACATATTTTATAATCTGTAAATCATACTGTGTTTATAGGAGAAAATGATATCAAGAGTCAAATGATAAAAGATAATTAGAGTATAGACAATCATATAATGGCTGGATATAGGTAGATTGTGTGTGTGTGTGTGTGTGTGTGTGTGTGTGTGTGTGTGTGTGTGTGTGTAGTATCCAATAAAAAAATTACTGGTAATGGCCAAAATTCCTACAAATAATGATGTGATATTTTCAGAATTTCTGTTTAAAATTACCATGCTTACAAGTTATCCATCATGCCTTGAGTTACCTATCCATGGTATGAAGTTATGAAATGAAATGCAAAGATGAACTGTTAGTAATAAATTTTACATTTTAAAGATTTTTCTATATGGGCTTGAAAACTTGATGTAAGCTGATAATTTCACCTTTGTACTAAGGGATTAAAGGGATATCTAACAATAGATTTTCTCACACTATTTCCTGAATTACATGAACTAAAACAGTTGATTTAATCCAGTAAATATTATTATAGAGTATAAACAGACTGATATAATGGCTGGGTTTTATATGTACACTGTGTGTGTCTTGTATCTGATAAAAAAAATTACTGGTAATGGCAACAACAATGTAAAATAGAAGACTAATGTCATAAAAGGACAGTGGACATGGTGGAGGTCAGAAATTAGCTTGACCTCAGTATATAAAGGATCTCTCTCTCTCTCTCTCTCTCTCTCTCTCTCTCTCTCTCTCTCTCTCTCTCTCGTGACAATTCAGTACCTTATATACTGACTACATTATATGTCAATGTTAACATCTTAGGTGGGACCTGCTACATGATAAAATAAGGCAATCATTGTCTCTTTGTTAATACCAAGGTCAGGTTTCAAAAATAATTATTCACAACTTTTGTGTTTATGGTGAAGGAAGCTATCAAAAGTTTATTGACTAGACTTTTTTATTTTTACTTCTACTCTCTAAATGTGATTTCCAATGTGATCATGAATATTTTACTTATATCAAGATGTTAACATATTTAAATGTACATAGAGTATAGTGGAGTACAGGTGTTAAATGTCCTAGTCAAGATTTTTTTGAAAATACTTATATATAAGTGGTCAATTCTGGGATAGCAGAGGAAACTGGAGTACCAACAGAACCAACTTTCAGCAAGTGAACAGAACAAGCTTTCTCACACTAGGATCTGCCTGAGTAGGATTCAAACCTTAGTGGTGAGAGACAACAAATGATTTGTGAGTGTGGCCACCAAGGCCCCATACACTCCATGCTAGAATAAAACAGTTGTATCTATTCTTACAAAGCATGTAACTAATCAATCACAGCACAACTCTATCCACTTTTCCTACCACACACCTTAAATAAAATGTGTAATTACTTTTCCACAAACTACATCACTTTACATTCATTGTCATATCAGTTGTATGTACCATGCATACATTATCTGACAAATCTTGTGCTATATAAAATGTCAGTGACTGAGTACTGATACTTTAACCTTCTGACCTTGCTCAATGAGGTGACTGGGTTTCTTTTTATGAAACAGTAGTAGATATCATGATATAGTGTGATTTATTCAAACTTTAGGTGAGATATTATTCTGAAGACAGCATAGCCCATCTCATCAGACAATAACAGACTTGCCAACTCCCTGGAATACTCATCAGTAAGATCAAGGGCATTTTCAGTGACTGAACAAGTTTCTGTAAAAAGTCAGATTATTAACAAAAAAGTGGATTTTAACCAAGAGGGACATACAAATCACTTAAATCACAATATTTAATACTGTTTCTACATTATTTAATATCCAGTATTTGTCAAAAGTTTAAAATTAAACAATCAGTGGTCTCCATACAGGCTAACCATATGTTAACAGTCATTTACTGACAAAAGTCAGCTAACCATACCTTAACAGTCATTTACTGACAAAAGTCAGCTAACCATACCTTAACAGTCATTTACTGATAAAAGTCAGCTAACCATACGTTAACAGTCATTTACTGATAAAAGTTAGCTAACCATTTGTTAACAGTCATTTACTGACAAAAGTCAGCTAACCATACGTTAACAGTCATTTACTGATAAAAGTCAGCTAACCATACGTTTACAGTCATTTACTGATAAAAGTCAGCTAACCATACGTTTACAGTCATTTACTGACAAAAGTCAGCTAACCATACCTTTACAGTCATTTACTGATAAAAGTCAGGTAACCATACGTTTACAGTCACTTACTGATAAAAGTCAGCTAACCATACGTTAACAGTCATTTACTGATAAAAGTCAGCTAACCATACGTTTACAGTCATTTACTGATAAAAGTCAGCTAACCATACGTTTACAGTCATTTACTGACAAAAGTCAGCTAACCATACCTTTACAGTCATTTACTGATAAAAGTCAGGTAACCATACGTTTACAGTCACTTACTGATAAAAGTCAGCCAACCATAGGTTAACAGTCATTTACTGACAAAAGTCAGCTAATCATACGTTAACAGTCATTTATTGACAAAAGTCAGCTAACCATACGTTAACAGTCATTTACTGATAAAAGTCAGCTAACCATACGTTAACAGCCATACGTTAACAGTCATTTATTGATAAAAGTCAGCTAACCAAATGTTAACAGTCATTTACTGATAAAAGTCAGCTAACCATACGTTACAGTCATTTACTGACAAAAGTCAGCTAACCATACCTTAACAGTCATTTACTGACAAAAGTCAGCTAACCATACCTTAACAGTCATTTACTGATAAAAGTCAGCTAACCATACCTTTACAGTCATTTACTGATAAAAGTCAGCTAACCATAAGTTAACAGTCATTTACTGACAAAAGTCAGCTAACCATACGTTAACAGTCATTTCCTGATAAAAGTCAGCTAACCATTTGTTAACAGTCATTTACTGACAAAAGTCAGCTAACCATACGTTAACAGTCATTTACTGATAAAAGTCAGCTAACCATACGTTTACAGTCATTTACTGATAAAAGTCAGCTAACCATACGTTTACAGTCATTTACTGACAAAAGTCAGCTAACCATACGTTAACAGTCATTTATTGATAAAAGTCAGCTAACCATACGTTTACAGTCACTTACTGATAAAAGTCAGCCAACCATAGGTTAACAGTCATTTACTGACAAAAGTCAGCTAACCATACGTTAACAGTCATTTACTGACAAAAGTCAGCTAACCATACGTTAACAGTCATTTACTGATAAAAGTCAGCTAACCATACGTTAACAGCCATACATTAACAGTCATTTATTGATAAAAGTCAGCTAACCATATGTTAACAGTCATTTACTGATAAAAGTCAGCTAACCATACGTTAACAGTCATTTACTGACAAAAGTCAGCTAACCATACGTTAACAGTCATTTATTGATAAAAGTCAGCTAACCATAGGTTAACAGTCATTTACTGATAAAAGTCAGCTAATTATAACCATAGGTTAACAGTCATTTTGGGAAAAATCAAGTAGAGTTTAAAAACTATTTAATAACTGCTTTAATAACTATATTCATTATATTAAAGATTATTCTATATAATAACTATCTTTCCGAAAAAATGTTTTATGTACGAATGTTAACAAATCAATATGATGTCAAAACAGTTTTTTTTCTTTTGGAATTGGGAAAAATCTAGGTTCCAATTGGGGAAAAAAAGCCTTTTTTGCATTGGGAATGGGACCAAATTTGGACCCCAAATCAGCCCAGTGAGAGCCCTGAGCCCTCTACCAACTTTGTGTAATGGTTGCTATCTTTTAATGCTTAATGATAATCTGTTCGTCCTTCATGTGTTTACATGTTAGTTTGATGAAATCTTGAATGGAAATTGTAAAAATAATAAAGGAAATTCTGAATTTAAAACAAAAATCGAAAGAAAACGTTCTGAATCCATACAAATCGTTCCAATTTTGGATAATTTTCCATAAGAACTAAGGAATAATCCTAAGAGTTGGCAGGTCTTCAATAACACTCACTGATAGGAATGTGGACAAAAAAGAGAAAAAGATATACAGAAGGGTAGGGTATAAGTGATACAATCTGATCTCTGTCTGATTATGTAACAAAAATGTCATCAACTCCCATTTGGTAAAAAAATAAAATAAAAATAAAAAAATAACGAGTGTTAAATAATCAACTCAAGGGTATGAAATAAGAATTTACTAAAAAAATATTTATATATAAATTAATAATGGTATTTTTATGCATATTAATACTGTTTAAATTTCTATCTTTTTGTTTCTTGTTATTTTTTATCCAAAACTGCTGAGAGTGCTGCCCAATTTAACAAACAAAGATTCTTCAAAGACAAAAATGAAACTATAGACAGATAAAGTGGTCATTAAAAAATAATTGAAGAACATGTTACAAGATAATTGACAAAATATTACAGGTCAGACTAAAAGGTCAAAGGTCTTGAACCTATAGGCTAGTCTTATTTTTTAACTTTAGTACTGATGCCAATGTAAACTAAATTTAATAGCAATACTTGTATTAAGTGTGAGAAAATTCAGTATCTTAATACTACAATAGTACATATACTGTACTACAGCGTTTATACCATAAAACATTCATCAATAGGTTTAAACAGGTAACATTAAAGATATCTGACAGCCTGATATAATATATTGCTGTTTTTAAAGATCAGCAAGTTAAAAATGACCTAGTTTTTGCTATTTTGTCTTTCAGACAATTTTCTGAAATCTGGGGGGGGGGGGGAGGTTACCTGTCTCGGGTAAAGTTTAATTTTAAACAGAATAATGTATACCCCAGCATTAATATATGTCCATTCAGAACATTCCTGGAAATACGAAAATTTAAAAAATATCAAACAATTAACTGACAAATAAAATTGAATATACTGGTCTAGTTATAACTGATTAAATTATAGCTATTTTAGCTGCATGTTTTTAAGAAAGGGTTTATAGGACATTTAAAGTGTTATGATAGTAGAGTTGTAACCTTGAGTAAATAAACTAGATTTTAACAGATTTGTCACATGATAGTTAATGGCCATCTCATTCATTTTGGGTACACATGACCTTCGTATGTATACAATATTTTATACTCTACGTGCCAAGGTCAAAAACGAAAATAGAAAATTGACCTTATTTTTACTGCTGACGTTTATGTACATTGTGTAATGATGTAAAATCAATTTTACACGGCCTTTCTACAGTTTTCAATTTAATTTGAACAAATAAAACATGTGTCAAATGAGCCATTTCATATTAAACTATGACTGTATTTAAAATAAATTATCGGTTGCTGAAACTGAAAATCCTTGGATTTGCAGAAAATTATACACGTTTTACGTCGTCGTCGGCATGTTTTATGTCAATTAGTAACAATATTTTATCCTGTAGCGTTGTTAATAAACTATAATCACAGTATAAATAAATTTAAATTAAATAGTGTTACTTTAGAACACAAAATATACAGGACATAGTTAAAATTATGAATATTTAACATACCACGGTCTGCCATACTTCCACTAGCTCGCCTGACTATCCCCGGAAAGGAAATCTCTGTATCTCTGCCAATGAAAATCGACTAACAAGTCATGTGATTGAAAATGGCGGCGTCCATGAAATTTGTAGATATTTTAATGGCTTTGAGAAGATTCAAGTTTGTCATGATTTGTTGTTGATAAAACTTACAATATTTGTTTTATACGATTGGATTAAGTAAAGACACACAACCAGGGTGAGATTGAATTAAGATTTTTTAACATATGAAAGAAAATGGTTCGTTACTAGGAACGCTACCTGTAAGAACTTGCTTACAACCATATGTCATGGCCAGGGTATAAAAAGACCGAGGGAGAGATGTCTTTTGGGTTTATTTGTGCTGATTACTGATGTACATTACAGTCCTACAACCTTTATTTCTCTCAAAAGCAGTTGGTTTCCTGTGCAAATTAAACCTAATGTAATTTTTTTGTAGTCAAAAATTCATGAAGGTTGTCTCCATATTGCTCTTAGATTTTTGTACCGAAAATACATATAAAATTGTAATTAACAAATAATGTCAAATTTGTAAATATGATATGAATTTTACATATTGTTTTTATATAACAAAAAAAAAAAAAAAAAAAAAAAAAAAAAAAAAAAAAAAAAAACACGTCCGACCTGAGCTATGGTACCTTCACAGAATGATACTTTCAAACACCATTTAATTAACACCTGTGAATGGTGTAACTTCAAAGTAACACCCAAAATGTTGAGTCTGTTAATATTGCCTTATGCCACAAAAGAAAATAATTTATTTCTAATTCATTTATTTAAACAAAATAAATATTTTCCCATTATATATTTAGTTCTTAATATACATATGTAGGTGTCCAAGTCAACAAACTGGGCTTATCAGATTTCACTAATCTCACAAACTCTGGTCTTGAATAACCAGACAAACTCTGGGCATACAAAATTCTATATAGAGCTTAACAAGTGCCCTTTATCAAGTGCCCTGGACAACCAGACGAACTCTGGGCATACAAAATTCTGTATAGAGCTTAACAAGTGCCCCAGACAACCAGACAGACTCTAGGCATGCAAAATTCTAAATAGAACTTAACAAGTGCCCTGGACAAGCAGACAAACTCTGGACATACAAAATTCTATATAGAACTTAACAAGTGCCCTGGACAATCATACAAACTGTGGGCATACAAAATTCTATATAGAACTTAACAAGTGCCCTGGACAACCATACAAACTCTGGACATACAAAATTCTATATAGAGCTTAACAAGTGCCCTGGACAATCAGACAGACTCTGGGCATACAAAATTCTATATAGAGATTAACAAGAGCCCTGGACAACCATACAAACTGTTGGCATACAAAATTCTAAATAGAACTTAACAAGTGCCCTGGACAAGCAGACAAACTCTGGACATACAAAATTCTATATAGAACTTAACAAGTGCCCTGGACAATCATACAAACTGTGGGCATACAAAATTCTATATAGAACTTAACAAGTGCCCTGGACAACCATACAAACTCTGGACATACAAAATTCTATATAGAGCTTAACAAGTGCCCTGGACAACCTGACAAATTCCGCGCATACAAAATTCTATATAGAGCTTAACAAGTGCCCTGGACAATCAGACAGACTCTGGGCATACAAAATTCTATATAGAGATTAACAAGAGCACTGGACAACCAGACAGATTCTGGGCATACAAAATTCTGCATAGAGCTTAACAAGTGCCCTTGACAACCAGACAAACTCTTGGCATGCAAAATTCTAAATAGAGCGAAACAAGTGCCCTTGATAACCAGACAGACTCTGGGCATACAAAATTCTGCATAGAGCTTAACAAGTGCCCTGGACAACCAGACAGACTCTTGGCATGCAAAATTCTAAATAGAGTAAACAAGTGCCCTTGATAACCAGACAAACTCTGGGCATCCAAAATTCTGTATAGAGCTTAACAAGTGCCCTGGACAACCAGACAAACTCTGGGCATATAAAATTCTATATAGAGCTTATCAAGTGCCCTGGACAATCATACAAACTGTAGGCATACAAAATTCTATAAAGAGCTTAACAAGTGCCTCAAACAACCAGATAAACTCTGGGCAAACAAAATTCTGTACAGAGCTTAACAAGTGCCCTGGACAATCGGACAAAATCTGGGCATAAAAAATTTTGTATAGTAAACTTTTGGCAAAATAATGTCTTGATAAATGAGATATTCATTTGTAATCAACAGCTGTTTGGAAAAATTAATGTAAGAATAGTGGCTGAAGAACATACTTGACACATTTTAAGTCTGGATCATGGATATAAAGCGTATTTAGTTATAAACTTAAGATACCTCATAAACAAAACAATAAATACTTCCATCCATAAAGAGAAGAACTTTTCTTTATAAAAGTCACAATGTTTAGTTTTTCCTTCACACACACACACACACACACACACACACACACACACACACACACACACACACACTATACATTGATTATTTAATTTTTATAGGAAGAATGACTGAGGAAACTAGAACATCACAGACACAATGGAGAGACTGGATCGGGGAGTTATTTACCCCGACTTTAGATGTAGAAGTGGGAGAATTGTTAGGGAATGTAGAAGACGAGGGTCCTATACAGTCCAAAATTAAACATGTGGCAGCATTTGATCCAGAGGCTATTAGACAGGTGTATGAAAGGGTACGAGTCATGATGGCTCTGGATGAGGAAATGAAGAAATCAGATAAACAGAGAAAACAAGAAGAAAGTAAGTACATTCAAACTGAACTAAAAAGCCAAAGATTTATTTAATCCTGTTTGCTATTATCATCACATGTAGTACATTCTTTAATTTTTGCAATTTTATTGGAGGGGTATTTTATTTTTGACTGGTCTATGTGTCTATTTGTAAGTCTGTCACAATACTGTTGACTCTTTAACTCTACATTTCTCATTGGATCTTAACAAACTTTGTACAAATGTGCACCATCATATAAACTATGTCTATTATTTATCTTCATTTTAGGTGAAAGTGTTGAGGATACAAAGAAAACTGTTAAAGAAAAAGAGATCAATTTAAACGATTCTTGTATCTGGGATTCAAATGAGATTGGTGTACTACGACATGTGTTTAAAACAGTAAAAGAGGAAAATACAAAATTAAATGTCCGATGTAGAGAACTAGAAAAACATAACTTATATCTGGAGAGTAAACTTAGCTCATTGACTGGCCATTTTGATAATGAGAAAAAAGAGTTAACGGAAGCACAAAAAGCAAATAAAAGATTGAAAATACATTGTGATGTTTTACAGAATGAATTAGATCATGCAAATGCTAAAGCCACAGCAATGGAAGAAGTATTTAAGGAACTACAAGAAGAAAAAACAAAATTAGCAAAGGAAGTTCACGCTTTACGGGTCGGAGCTGATAAAGAAAGATTAGATAAAAGTAGACTTCAAATGAAATTAGACACCATACACCAGGAAATCACAAGTGAGAGAATGGTTGCAGAAGAATCCATAAAAATTAAATTCCAGTCTATTGTTATGAAACTTAAACTAAAAAATAAAGAATTGTCTAATGAGTTGGAAAACGAGAAGAAACTGCATAGCACAACTCGTAAAGCTTTAGAACATTTGCGGCAACATTTTGCAAGTTTACCTCTTAACCATATAATACCTCCAAATTCTGTACAAAATGATCAAGTTAGTCAGTTTGAATATTCCTGATTAAAATTTATACTTGTACATACAGATATTACATTGTCAAACTGGTTATTACATGTGTTAATTCATTTACTCAAAATTTGATACATGTATATGTAAAAAGTAGATGTCATAATATACAAATAAAATACTTAAAGTAGTTGATTCTTAAAAATCTTCCAAATCTACTGCAGAAGATGATACCAAGTTTAGTGTGGAAAGTTCCTATGTGGAGCAAATTAAGTTTGCATGTTCATTGCAGCATAATCTGGCATTCAAATTGGCCACTGTTACTAAGAAAAATGGCTATTACATGTAAATATTTATGAATGGATGGATTTATTTATTTGAAATTTGATATACAGAAAGTAGATTTATAGATTTTTGTTATATTACAGGTTTTTATTTCTGTTTTTTCATAAGCTTGTAATATGTGGAATATGCAATATGGTGCTATATTTAGCAAATTCTTTAAAAAATCTTCTCTAAACCCACTTGCTCAAATATAACTAAAATTTTCACAATGTTGAGAGTATCTGAAACTAAATAAAGCCAGTACAGCTTAATGTATTGCCTGGTTATCCTTGTCTAAGCTAGTTTGATAATTGTCACAGTTTTCAATAAATCTTTTTTTATAATTTGAGCATTATAAGATCTGTTGGGTGATAGGTATATAAAACTTGCATTAAAAAAATACAGCAGAATTTGCTGCAAAAGATAAAAACAGATGACTTTAACCTAAAATAAAACTTGTTTAAAATAAATGTATTTATATGATGTACTATTAGTAGTTTTTAGTAAATAGCCAGTAGAATGAAGAAGCAAACCCAGTCTAACAGATTTGAGGTATTAAAGTAGAATTCTGTGGTATTATGCCCTAGTCAAGATTCTGTTACTTATAAAGAGGCAGCAAATAGAGAGAGTAGAATAGAGTTGGGGAATGGGGTTTTATGTCCAAGTTCAGATTATTTCACATATTTAAAAGCAGTCATTTCTGGAATGATGGAGACAACAAGAATGCCTGAAAAAACTATCACAATTCAGCTAGCAATCTGACAAACTTAATCATTCTAGGATTTACAAAAGTTGGATTGAAATCTGCACCTTAAGAAGCACTGTGATTTGTAAATTTATACTTTAGGCAACTTAACTGACAGGGTCTGATCAACCAAGGAGTGATTGGAACCTAGATGGTGAGAAAACTGATAAGAAAGCCACCTGGTAACCAACATCCCAATGTGATGGAATGTGACGAATTTGATAAGATTAAAAAACTTATTTAAAAAATTGTTTAATACAATGAGATACACATCTGCTAACCAATAAGGCAAGCTTACAAAGCTTTGAACAATCAGACTCAAATGATGTTCTGTACTGGTCAAGCTTACAGAACTTTGAAAAATCAGACTCAGATGATGCTTTGTTCTGGTCAAGGTAACAGAGCTTTGAACAATCAGAATCAGATGATGTTCTGTATTGGTCAAGCTTACAGAACTTTGAACAAGCAGACTCAGATGATGTTCTGTACTGGTCAAACTTACAGAACTTTGAACAATCGGACTCAGAGGATGTTCTGTACTGGTCAAAGTAACAGAGCTTTGAACACTCAGACACAGATGATGTTCTGTAATGGTCAACGTAACAGAGCTTTGAACAATCAGACTCAGATGATGCTTTATACTGGTCAAGGTAACAGAGCTTTGAACAATCAGACACAGTTAATGTTCTGTACTGGTCAAGCTTACAGAACTTTGAACAATCAGACTCAGAGGATGTTCTGTACTGGTCAAGGTAACAGAGCTCTGAACAATCAGACTGAGAAGATGTTCTGTACTGGTCAAGCTTACAGAACTTTGAACAATCAGACTAAGATGATACTTTGTTCTGGTCAAGGTAACAGAGCTTTGAACAATCAGACACAGATGATGTTCTGTACTGGTCAAGGTAACAGAGCTTTGAACAATCAGACATAGTTGATGTTCTGTTCTGGTCAAGGTAACAGAGCTTTGAACAATCAGACATAGTTGATGTTCTGTTCTGGTCAAGGTAACAGAGCTTTGAACAATCAGACACAGATGATGTTCTGTTCTGGTCAAGGTAACATAGCTTTGAACAATCAGACACAGATGATGTTCTGTTCTGGTCAAGGTAACAGAGCTTTGAACAATCAGACATAGTTGATGTTCTGTACTGGTCAAGGTAAGAGAGCTTTGAACAATCAGACACAGATGATGCTTTGTTCTGGTCAAGGTAACAGAGCTTTGAACAATCAGACACAGATAATGCTTTGTACTCGTCAAGGTAACAGAGCTTTGAACAATCAGACACAGATGATGTTCTGTACTGGTCAAGGTAACATAGCTTTGAACAATCAGACACAGATGATGTTCTGTTCTGGTCAAGGTAACAGAGCTTTGAACAATCGGACACAGATGATGTTCTGTACTGGTCAAGGTAACAGAGCTTTGAACAATCAGACTGAGTTAAGTTTCTGTACTGGTCAAGGTAACAGAGCTTTAAACAATCAGACACAGATGATGTTCTGTACTGGTCAAGGTAACAGAGCTTTGAACAATCAGACACAGATGATGTTCTGTACTGGTCAAGGTAACAGAGCTTTAAACAATCAGACACAGACGATGTTCTGTACTGGTCAAGGTAACAGAGCTTTAAACTATCAGACACAGATGATGTTCTGTTCTGGTCAAGGTAACAGAGCTTTGAACAATCAGACACAGATGATGTTCTGTACTGGTCAAGGTAACAGAGCTTTGAACAATCAGACACAGATGATGTTCTGTACTGGTCAAGGTAACAGAGCTTTAAACAATCAGACAAAGATGATGTTCTGTACTGGTCAAGGTAACAGAGCTTTGAACAATCAGACACAGATGATGTTCTGTACTGGTCAAGGTAACAGAGCTTTAAACAATCAGACACAGATGATGTTCTGTACTGGTCAAGGTAACAGAGCTTTGAACAATCAGACACAGATGATGTTCTGTACTGGTCAAGGTAACAGAGCTTTGAACAATCAGACACAGATGATGTTCTGTACTGGTCAAGGTAACAGAGCTTTAAACAATCAGACAAAGATGATGTTCTGTACTGGTCAAGGTAACAGAGCTTTGAACAATCAGACACAGATGATGTTCTGTACTGGTCAAGGTAACAGAGCTTTAAACAATCAGACACAGATGATGTTCTGTACTGGTCAAGGTAACAGAGCTTTGAACAATCAGACACAGATGATGTTCTGTACTGGTCAAGGTAACAGAGCTTTGAACAATCAGACAAAGATGATGTTCTGTACTGGTCAAGGTAACAGAGCTTTGAACAATCAGACACAGATAATGCTTTGTACTGGTCAAGGTAACAGAGCTTTGAACAATCAGACAAAGATGATGTTCTGTACTGGTCAAGGTAACAGAGCTTTGAACAATCAGACACAGATGATGCTTTGTACTGGTCAAGGTAACAGAGCTTTGAACAATCAGACACAGATAATGCTTTTTACTGGTCAAGGTAGCAGAGATTTCAACAATCAGACAAAGATGATGTTCTGTTCCGGTCAAGGTAACAGAGCTTTGAACAATCAGACACCGATGATGTTCTGTACTGGTCAAAGTAACAGAGCTTTGAACAATCAGATACAGATGACTCTTGTTCTGGTCAAGGTAACAGAGCTTTGAACAATCAGACACAGATAATGCTTTGTACTGGTCAAGGTAACATAGCTTTGAACAATCGGACACAGATGATGTTCTGTACTGGTCAAGGTAAAAGAACTTTGAACAATCAGACTCAGAGGATGTTCTGTACTGGTAAAGGTAACAGAGCTCTGAACAATCAGAATGAGATGATGTTCTGTACTGGTCAAGCTTACAGAACTTTGAACAATCAGACTAAGATGATGCTTTGTTCTCGTCAAGGTAACAGAGCTTTGAACAATCAGACATAGTTGATGTTCTGTACTGGTCAAGGTAAGAGAGCTTTGAACAATCAGACACAGATGATGTTCTGTATTGGTCAAGGAAACAGAGCTTTGAACAATCAGACACAGACGCTGCTTTGTTCTGGTCAAGGAAACAGAGCTTTGAACAATCAGACACAGATAATGCTTTGTACTGGTCAAGGTAACAGAGCTTTGAACAATCAGACACAGATGATGTTCTGTTCTGGTCAAGGTAACAGAGCTTTGAACAATCAGACACAGATGATGTTCTGTACTGGTCAAGGTAACAGAGCTTTGAACAATCAGACTGAGTGAAGTTTCTGTACTGGTCAAGGTAACAGAGCTTAGAACAATCAGACACAGATGATGCTTTGTACTGGTCAAGGTAGCAGAGCTTTCAACAATCAAACACAGATGATGTTCTGTACTGGTCAAGGTAACAGAGCTGTGATCAATCAGACACTGATGATGTTCTGTACTGGTCAAGGTAACAGAGCTGTGATCAATCAGACACAGATGATGTTCTGTACTGGTCAAGGTAACAAAGCTTTGAACAATCAGACACAGATGATGTTCTGTACTGGTCAAGGTAGCAGAGCTTTCAACAATCAAACACAGATGATGTTCTGTACTGGTCAAGGTAACAGAGCTTTGAAGAATCAGACAAAGATGATGTTCTGTACTGGTCAAGGTAACAGAGCTTTGAACAATCAGACACATATGATGTTCTGTACTGGTCAAAGTAACAGAGCTGTGATCAGTCAGACACAGATGATGTTCTGTACTGGTCAAGGTAACAGAGCTGTGATCAATCAGACACCGATGATGTTCTGTACTGGTCAAAGTAACAGAGTTTTGATCAATCAGATACAGATGACTCTTGTTCTGGTCAAGGTAACAGAGCTTTGAAAAATCAGACACAGATAATGCTTTGTACTGGTCAAGGTAACATAGCTTTGAACAATCAGACACAGATGATGTTCTGTACTGGTCAAGGTAACAGAGCTTTGAACAATCAGATACAGATGACTCTTGTTCTGGTCAAGGTAACAGAGCTTTGAAAAATCAGACACAGATAATGCTTTGTACTGGTCAAGGTAACATAGCTTTGAACAATCAGACACAGATGATGTTCTGTACTGGTCAAGGTAACAGAGCTTTGAACAATCAGACACAGATGATGTTCTGTACTGGTCAAGGTAACAGAGCTTTGAACAATCAGACACAGATGATGCTTTGTTCTGGTCAAGGTAACATATAGCTTTGAACAATCAGACACATGATGTTCTGTACTGGTCAAGGTAACATAGCTTTGAAAAATCAGACACAGATGATGTTCTGTAATGGTCAAGGTAGCAGAGCTTTGAACAATCAGACACAAATGATGTTCTGTAATAGTCAAGGTAACAGAGCTTTGAAGAATCAGACAAAGATGATGTTCTGTACTGGTTAAGGTAACAGCTTTGAACAATCAGACACAGATGATGTTCTGTACTGGTCAAGGTAACAGAGCTTTGAACAATCAGACACAGATGATGTCTGTACTGGTCAAGGTAACAGAGCTTTGAACAATCTGACTCAGATGATGCTTTGTTCTGCTCAAGATAACAGAGCTTTGAACAATCAGAATCAGATGATGTCTGTACTGGTCAAGGTAACAGAGCTTTGAACAATCAGATTTTGATAATGTTCTGTACTGGTCAAGGTAACAAAGCTTTGAACAATCAGACACAGATGATGTTCTGTACTGGTCAAGGTAACAGAGCTTTGCACAATCAGACACAGATGATGTTCTGTCCTGGTCAAGGTAACAGAGCTTTGAACACTCAGACACAGATGATGTTCTGTACTGGTCAAGGTAATAGAGCTTTGAATAATCAGACACAGATGATGTTTCTGTACTGGTCAAGGTAACAGAGCTTTGAACAATCAGACACAGATGATGTTCTGTACTGGTCAAGGTAACAGAGCTTTGAACAATCAGACACAGATGATGTCTGTACTGGTCAAGGTAACAGAGCTTTGAACAATCTGACTCAGATGATGCTTTGTTCTGCTCAAGATAACAGAGCTTTGAACAATCAGACTCAGATGATGTCTGTACTGGTCAAGGTAACAGAGCTTTGAACAATCAGATTTTGATAATGTTCTGTACTGGTCAAGGTAACAAAGCTTTGAACAATCAGACACAGATGATGTTCTGTACTGGTCAAGGTAACAGAGCTTTGAACAATCACACACAGATGATGTTCTGTCCTGGTCAAGGTAACAAAGCTTTGAACACTCAGACACAGATGATGTTCTGTACTGGTCAAGGTAATAGAGCTTTGAATAATCAGACACAGATGATGTTCTGTACTGGTTAAGGTAATAGAGCTTTGAACACTCAGACTCAGATGATGTTCTGTACTGGTCAAGGTAATAGAGCTTTGAACACTCAGACACAGATGATGTTCTGTACTGGTCAAGGTAACAAAGCTTTGAACAATCAGACACAGATGATGCTTTGTTCTGGTCAAGGTAACAGAGCTTTGAATAATCAGACACAGATGATGTTCTGTATTGGTCAAGGTAACAGAGCTTTGAACACTCAGACACAGATGATGTTCTGTACTGGTTAAGGTAACAAAGCTTTGAACAATCAGACACAGATGATGCTTTGTTCTGGTCAAGGTAACAGCTTTGAACAATCAGACACAGATGATGCTTTGTTCTGGTCAAGGTAACAGCTTTGAACAATCAGACACAGATGATGCTTTGTTCTGGTCAAGGTAACAGCTTTGAACAATCAGACACAGATGATGCTTTGTTCAGGTCAAGGTAACAGAGCTTTGAACAATCAGACACAGATGATGTTCTGTATTGGTCAAGGTAACAGAGCTTTGAACAATCAGACACAGATGATGTTCTGTACTGGTAAAGGTAACAGAGCTTTGAACACTCAGACACAGATGATGTTCTGTACTGGTTAAGGTAACAGAGCTTTGAACACTCAGACACAGATGATGTTCTGTACTGGTCAAGGTAACAGAGCTTTGAATAATCAGACACAGATGATGTTCTGTACTGGTCAAGGTAATAGAGCTTTGAACAATCAGACTCAGAGGATGTTCTGTACTGGTCAAAGTAACAGAGCTTTGAACACTCAGACACAGATGATGTTCTGTAATGGTCAACGTAACAGAGCTTTGAACAATCAGACTCAGATGATGCTTTATACTGGTCAAGGTAACAGAGCTTTGAACAATCAGACACAGTTAATGTTCTGTACTGGTCAAGCTTACAGAACTTTGAACAATCAGACTCAGAGGATGTTCTGTACTGGTCAAGGTAACAGAGCTCTGAACAATCAGACTGAGAAGATGTTCTGTACTGGTCAAGCTTACAGAACTTTGAACAATCAGACTAAGATGATACTTTGTTCTGGTCAAGGTAACAGAGCTTTGAACAATCAGACACAGATGATGTTCTGTACTGGTCAAGGTAACAGAGCTTTGAACAATCAGACATAGTTGATGTTCTGTTCTGGTCAAGGTAACAGAGCTTTGAACAATCAGACATAGTTGATGTTCTGTTCTGGTCAAGGTAACAGAGCTTTGAACAATCAGACACAGATGATGTTCTGTTCTGGTCAAGGTAACATAGCTTTGAACAATCAGACACAGATGATGTTCTGTTCTGGTCAAGGTAACAGAGCTTTGAACAATCAGACATAGTTGATGTTCTGTACTGGTCAAGGTAAGAGAGCTTTGAACAATCAGACACAGATGATGCTTTGTTCTGGTCAAGGTAACAGAGCTTTGAACAATCAGACACAGATAATGCTTTGTACTCGTCAAGGTAACAGAGCTTTGAACAATCAGACACAGATGATGTTCTGTACTGGTCAAGGTAACATAGCTTTGAACAATCAGACACAGATGATGTTCTGTTCTGGTCAAGGTAACAGAGCTTTGAACAATCGGACACAGATGATGTTCTGTACTGGTCAAGGTAACAGAGCTTTGAACAATCAGACTGAGTTAAGTTTCTGTACTGGTCAAGGTAACAGAGCTTTAAACAATCAGACACAGATGATGTTCTGTACTGGTCAAGGTAACAGAGCTTTGAACAATCAGACACAGATGATGTTCTGTACTGGTCAAGGTAACAGAGCTTTAAACAATCAGACACAGACGATGTTCTGTACTGGTCAAGGTAACAGAGCTTTAAACTATCAGACACAGATGATGTTCTGTTCTGGTCAAGGTAACAGAGCTTTGAACAATCAGACACAGATGATGTTCTGTACTGGTCAAGGTAACAGAGCTTTGAACAATCAGACACAGATGATGTTCTGTACTGGTCAAGGTAACAGAGCTTTAAACAATCAGACACAGATGATGTTCTGTACTGGTCAAGGTAACAGAGCTTTGAACAATCAGACACAGATGATGTTCTGTACTGGTCAAGGTAACAGAGCTTTAAACAATCAGACACAGATGATGTTCTGTACTGGTCAAGGTAACAGAGCTTTGAACAATCAGACACAGATGATGTTCTGTACTGGTCAAGGTAACAGAGCTTTGAACAATCAGACACAGATGATGTTCTGTACTGGTCAAGGTAACAGAGCTTTAACAATCAGACAAAGATGATGTTCTGTACTGGTCAAGGTAACAGAGCTTTGAACAATCAGACACAGATGATGTTCTGTACTGGTCAAGGTAACAGAGCTTTAAACAATCAGACACAGATGATGTTCTGTACTGGTCAAGGTAACAGAGCTTTGAAAACAATCAGACACAGATGATGTTCTGTACTGGTCAAGGTAACAGAGCTTTGAACAATCAGACACAGATGATGTTCTGTACTGGTCAAGGTAACAGAGCTTTGAACAATCAGACAAAGATGATGTTCTGTACTGGTCAAGGTAACAGAGCTTTGAACAATCAGACACAGATAATGCTTTGTACTGGTCAAGGTAACAGAGCTTTGAACAATCAGACAAAGATGATGTTCTGTACTGGTCAAGGTAACAGAGCTTTGAACAATCAGACACAGATGATGCTTTGTACTGGTCAAGGTAACAGAGCTTTGAACAATCAGACACAGATAATGCTTTTTACTGGTCAAGGTAGCAGAGATTTCAACAATCAGACAAAGATGATGTTCTGTTCCGGTCAAGGTAACAGAGCTTTGAACAATCAGACACCGATGATGTTCTGTACTGGTCAAAGTAACAGAGCTTTGAACAATCAGATACAGATGACTCTTGTTCTGGTCAAGGTAACAGAGCTTTGAACAATCAGACACAGATAATGCTTTGTACTGGTCAAGGTAACATAGCTTTGAACAATCGGACACAGATGATGTTCTGTACTGGTCAAGGTAAAAGAACTTTGAACAATCAGACTCAGAGGATGTTCTGTACTGGTAAAGGTAACAGAGCTCTGAACAATCAGAATGAGATGATGTTCTGTACTGGTCAAGCTTACAGAACTTTGAACAATCAGACTAAGATGATGCTTTGTTCTCGTCAAGGTAACAGAGCTTTGAACAATCAGACATAGTTGATGTTCTGTACTGGTCAAGGTAAGAGAGCTTTGAACAATCAGACACAGATGATGTTCTGTATTGGTCAAGGAAACAGAGCTTTGAACAATCAGACACAGACGCTGCTTTGTTCTGGTCAAGGAAACAGAGCTTTGAACAATCAGACACAGATAATGCTTTGTACTGGTCAAGGTAACAGAGCTTTGAACATCAGACACAGATGATGTTCTGTTTCTGGTCAAGGTAACAGAGCTTTGAACAATCAGACACAGATGATGTTCTGTACTGGTCAAGGTAACAGAGCTTTGAACAATCAGACTGAGTGAAGTTTCTGTACTGGTCAAGGTAACAGAGCTTTGAAAAATCAGACACAGATGATGCTTTGTACTGGTCAAGGTAACATAGCTTTGAACAATCAGACACAGATGATGTTCTGTACTGGTCAAGGTAACAGAGCTTTGAACAATCAGACACAGATGATGTTCTGTACTGGTCAAGGTAACAGAGCTTTGAACAATCAGACACAGATGATGCTTTGTTCTGGTCAAGGTAACATATAGCTTTGAACAATCAGACACATGATGTTCTGTACTGGTCAAGGTAACATAGCTTTGAAAATCAGACACAGATGATGTTCTGTAATGGTCAAGGTAGCAGAGCTTTGAACAATCAGACACAAATGATGTTCTGTAATAGTCAAGGTAACAGAGCTTTGAAGAATCAGACAAAGATGATGTTCTGTACTGGTTAAGGTAACAGCTTTGAACAATCAGACACAGATGATGTTCTGTACTGGTCAAGGTAACAGAGCTTTGAACAATCAGACACAGATGATGTCTGTACTGGTCAAGGTAACAGAGCTTTGAACAATCTGACTCAGATGATGCTTTGTTCTGCTCAAGATAACAGAGCTTTGAACAATCAGAATCAGATGATGTCTGTACTGGTCAAGGTAACAGAGCTTTGAACAATCAGATTTTGATAATGTTCTGTACTGGTCAAGGTAACAAAGCTTTGAACAATCAGACACAGATGATGTTCTGTACTGGTCAAGGTAACAGAGCTTTGAACAATCAGACACAGATGATGTTCTGTCCTGGTCAAGGTAACAGAGCTTTGAACACTCAGACACAGATGATGTTCTGTACTGGTCAAGGTAATAGAGCTTTGAATAATCAGACACAGATGATGTTCTGTACTGGTCAAGGTAACAGAGCTTTGAACAATCAGACACAGATGATGTTCTGTACTGGTCAAGGTAACAGAGCTTTGAACAATCAGACACAGATGATGTCTGTACTGGTCAAGGTAACAGAGCTTTGAACAATCTGACTCAGATGATGCTTTGTTCTGCTCAAGATAACAGAGCTTTGAACAATCAGACTCAGATGATGTCTGTACTGGTCAAGGTAACAGAGCTTTGAACAATCAGATTTTGATAATGTTCTGTACTGGTCAAGGTAACAAAGCTTTGAACAATCAGACACAGATGATGTTTCTGTACTGGTCAAGGTAACAGAGCTTTGAACAATCACACACAGATGATGTTCTGTCCTGGTCAAGGTAACAAAGCTTTGAACACTCAGACACAGATGATGTTCTGTACTGGTCAAGGTAATAGAGCTTTGAATAATCAGACACAGATGATGTTCTGTACTGGTTAAGGTAATAGAGCTTTGAACACTCAGACTCAGATGATGTTCTGTACTGGTCAAGGTAATAGAGCTTTGAACACTCAGACACAGATGATGTTCTGTACTGGTCAAGGTAACAAAGCTTTGAACAATCAGACACAGATGATGCTTTGTTCTGGTCAAGGTAACAGAGCTTTGAATAATCAGACACAGATGATGTTCTGTATTGGTCAAGGTAACAGAGCTTTGAACACTCAGACACAGATGATGTTTCGTACTGGTTAAGGTAACAAAGCTTTGAACATCAGACACAGATGATGCTTTGTTCTGGTCAAGGTAACAGCTTTGAACAATCAGACACAGATGCTTGTTCTGGCAAGGTAACAGCTTTGAACAATCAGACACAGATGATCTTTGTTCTGGTCAAGGTAACAGCTTTGAACAATCAGACACAGATGATGCTTTTTCAGGTCAAGGTAACAGAGCTTTGAACAATCAGACAGATGATGTTCTGTATGGTCAAGTAACAGAGCTTTGAACAATCACACAGATGATGTTCTGTACTGGTAAAGGTCAGAGCTTTGACACTCAGAC